>MJUU01045929.1:70272-82332 GCA_002080025.1 Modiolus philippinarum | reverse complement strand
AAAAAAAACATATAACTATTATTGTTAAATAAATATTAATAAGTTGCACATTCACTCCAACATAAGTCCATTGTGATGTTAGAACTAAAAAATTCAATCAATACCCAAGTTGCATAAAAAACGGAAAATTTCGGTATGCTGTATACGTGTTTCAAGGAGTAACATCTAATCAGCAGCATTAAAATCAAACAATGTTGAACGCCATAACCCAAAAGTAGTCAAAAAGAAGTACTCATTACAGAAAATATCGAAATAGGAGGAGGCCAACTCGGAATTAACAAGCATCCACTTCTCGGAAAAAGTGCAGTTCACCTCATGATCATGCTTTGGTGTGAAAGTGATTCACTGCAAAAATTCAATATTGTTGTCGGCAAAATGGATGCAAACCTTTTTCTAAACCTGTTATAAGTAAACGGATCGTATTGAACCTTGCTACATTTTTCATGCGGTGCACCGATGACTTAAATGCTAATAGAACTCGCAAAGCACTAGGACACGTTCTCGCAACGACCATGATTATAGTTTTTTGTAAAGCAGACAACTAATTCCCTTACTTTAACATGCAACATTAAGGACATATTTAAATAATAATCGCTCCTTTTTAAGGGTGTCATCATTGACAAAAATGATCAAGATGAAATTATGAACGAGGCTACCAACAGAAAAAAATGTAAAAGGTAATTAAAATGAGTCACTTCAGAATTAAATCAAACTTTTGAGATATTGGAATAGAATACGTGTTTCTACCTGCCGACAAAGCTTCCAACAATGTTGCTATCGTCTGAAAGAAATACCATATCGAAATCCAACAAAATGAACTTGACAAGTCAATAGACACTTTCATACGTTCCAATTGTGCTGAAAAAAAAAAACAAAAACGTAAACCAAAAGTTTATAGGGATACAGAAATACGCCAAGTCCTACCTAAATATTACACCGTGCCTTCTATGAATGAGTTTTTTAGCATCACAAAAAGCCATTCAAAATCGTTTTATTTCGACATCGAGTTATTGTTATACTACTAACTTATCCATCCATCTACTAGTTTACTTACTTGTATAAAGGAGTTAGTTCCCTTTTGTATAAATGGCTTTGGATAAAGAATCCTATTTGACACCTTGCAATATCTACATTTTTGTAAATTTTGTTAAAAACTAAGGAGTGTCTCCCTCATGCAAAGCTCTGTCCTCAGCTGATTTTGGCTTTACATTTAGATCATATTAGTTATTTGTTCTCTATCAGTTTTTACATATCTTTGAGTACACGTTCTTTCAAACGTTTAGATTTTATCTGCACTGAAGAGACATAGGTTGTCGAAATATACATATGCAGAAACTAAATTTACTAAATCTCACCCATGGTTTTTTATTGGGTCCCTGATGTTCATCTTTGTATATGTGCGTGTCTTCATTTTCTTTTCTGTACCGTGCTTATGTTATGGCTTTGTTTCTTTGTTTTTTCCGACGTTGCCATTGTTCTTGGATTGTTCTTTTAAGACTGACAGTTCAGTTCTCACTTACTTTAACTGTTACTTCGGTATTTCATTATTTGTTACCACTGGGTCGATGCCTTTGCTGGTTGACTGCTAGTCCTCGAGGGTATTCACCAGCCAAGTAGTCAGTATTCGGTGCTCTCCGAAAGCCGATCTTAATTGAAACCTTGCAATATATTTTTGTAAATTTTGTTGAAAACTAGGGAGTATCTCAATCATGCATAGCTCTGTCCTTAGCTGATTTTTGGCTTTATATTTTGATCATATTAGATATTTGTTCTCTTTCAGTTTTTAAATATCATTGAGTTAATGTTCTTCCAAACTTTTAGATGTTATATGCACTTAAGAGACATAGCTTGTCGAAAGGATATTTAGAGTGTAAAAAATCTATTGAAACTTTTAGAAAAATTACAATCAATTCAGATCTTTACTATCTATCGATAGTTATGATTTTTTACACTGTATACTACCTTTCCACATAATTTGCTTAAAGCTTATTAAATAGTCTTTAAAAAATTCTTGTATGCACTTCATTTGTTGTAACAAAAAGCAAGGATTCTTTTCTAATATTACTTGCAAAAATCATTATTCCTGGACATATGGTGGTATGATATTTTTAGTTGTTTTGGCAACAACTTTTATCAGCTGGTCATTGGTATTTCCAAGGGTAGAAATTGTGCCCCTCTAATTGCAATTTTTTTTTCTGTTCTGTTACGAACGGGATATGTAAAAAAACAACTTCAAAATTCCACCGTACAAATCAATGATAAGCATTTTATTTTCAATGATAACGCATGTAAATTGACGATAACTCCTCATCTTTTAGATTATGTAGACATCACTTACAAGTGACAAGTTAGTCGTATTTATTCAATACTAGTAATTTCTAGAAGACGCAGATTGGTATTACTTTTAATTGAGGATACCGTCTCTCAAAAAACTGACCAAGAATTGGTCTAGCTCAGCGAAATGGCCGAAACTCAGACATGAAAACTCACACTTCTTTCGGACCCCTGATACTTCAAGATCGTGAGGTTTGACAGTTTCAAATAAATGTACTCCGACAAATCTAAACAATGTTAAGAACTCGGGACAGTCAGGCTTGGTAAACGGCACTAGCAAAAGCCAGCACTTTCTTGACAGGCATTGTTTTTAGCAAAAAAGCTTCTCACCACTTACTTTTCTACTATGCACAACAATACCTCATTGAGTATGTCTTGAATGAATAGTAAATTGAGTGCGCTTGAATAATTTTTGTTCCTGATTATCAACCAACAAAGCCTGTTATCCAATTCATATCTAGAGACGTTCGTCATAACATCTACAAATATGATCTATTTCAATTCACTATCCTTGACTGTTTTATTGTCATAATCCCATAACTCAAAAATTTCTAATACTTTCCAGAATTACTTTTTAATAGAAAAACCCTTTCTCGGTAACTATATGCCTTGTCAATGCCACCAATCAATACTTTATGGCCCCCTAAAATAATAATTCGTAAAACTACATTACTTTCTTGAACGTGTTAATGCAAGACTATGTCAATTTCATATTTAGCACGTTTTATAAGAAATACTATCTCTTAATTGTAATCCGGGAAACGGGAGAAGTTATTTAACGAGGTGCAATTGACTTTTTGTCATGTACTTCCATTATAACGCCTAATAATGAGAAACATAATATTCTTAACAAACACTAATTGCAATAAATATTAGTACAGAACAATATTATCTGTTTGTATTTATCTTTAAAATGTAAAACCCTCTTACTTTAAACCATGACTCCAAATTTGGAAATCTTTCTCATACACGTAACAAATATAATATTCTGAAAAAAATGTGGTACCAATATTATGATTGAACAACTAAAATGGCTGAATAGTCTGAATTATTCTGACGAGACAAAAATTATTCCACAAGCGCAGAATCTGCTACAGATAGAATAATTGGTAATGTCTTAAGATTCGGGAATTAAAAATATAAAGATGAACATTTATTTTACAGATTTACCAAGTTACAATGAAATCATCGAACAGAATTATAAAAAAATACAACTTTATTCATACATTAATTTTAGAACAAATGATGGTTTAAACTAGTTTTATTGTGCGCCGACAGCCCCTTTTCATTTTACTATCAAACCTATATGAAACTCTCCATCTATTATAAACATGAACACATATACAAAGGTGTTAGATGAACTTCCCATTCATTATTTTTCACAATATATGCTCTATCTTGAGGCAGAAAATGTTGATGAAATAGCCTACAAAAGAAAAGGGCCACTTTAAGGGAGAAGATGTACGAAAATTAGCAAAATCGGCCCTATGATTTGGGTACTGTCATTTTTTTTTAATATGGAATGCTAATGTTCTTAAAACCCTGAGCTTGATGAAGACGTCATAAACACAATGAAAACTGAAAATAATGATGACTTTAACTTCCAAATTGTAAACTGTCCCTTTCTTAGCAGAAAAATACCGCTCCAGGGTATGGAGTAAATTTTTTATAGTTTATTCGTTAGTGTAGAGCTTGAAGTTAAGTGACTTTGTGAAAAGAGCAAAAGCACTATCATAGATATTTTTAAATCAGGAATAGATTCAGCCTTTGTAACTGTCATCCCTTAAAAATTCTATGGCCGTCACCACGACATCGAGGATAGAAATAAAATTGCGCTTTCACAAATTAGAACAGACATTTTCAGCTAGATTCACGTCTTACCAGCTTTGTCAGTACCGATTTTGACTTTACAGTGGATTGACGACCAATTGACAGTGTGACGGATGCGGTATATTAGACAGAAGAAGCTTTCCCTTCCGGAGCACCTGTTGTTTTTTTTAGTTAACACTGTTAGTTCTTTAGTTTTGAGCGTTGTATTTGTAGCGTTCGTGTGTTTTGTTGGTGTGTAGTGCCTTTAGTATTCTGTCATCTGTTGTTGCCGTTTTCGCTTATCTCTGAACTTAGATTTTTGTTATTTTGTGCTTTGTTCCTTCGGTATTCTGCTGCATTCGTTTTTTAAGCCTAATGTGGAACATTACCTACGATCCATGTTGTTATACTCATATCCACCCACTACAACCTTCTTATCAGTTTTACTTTTTCGGAATTTTAAAAGTGTCAATAACAACGGCAGTTAAATACCGAAGGAACATAGCACAAGAGTACATAAATCGAAGTTCAGAGAAAAGGCAAAAGCAAGAACACCAGAAGACAGAAGTCCAAAGACATTAAATGCCCACAAAACACAACACTGCATATACAACACAAAACACTGAAACACTGCATATAAAACACAAAAAACTTAAGCACTAACAGTGTCAAAAAAATGACATCATGTGCTCCGGAAGAGTAAGCTTGTCCTGCCCTGCATACAACACTCATCATACAGTCAATGAGGCATTTATGAGTTTGAAAGACCTGTTTGGTAGCTGATCGGTTATTGTCATTTTTAACCCGTAGACAAAACCAATAAAAATCCATGGTACGTGTAACTTCTCTAACCCTTTTTTGAAAGTTTCTGTAGATCTCTTTAGTATTCAGGCAATAACAAGGACAAAGCGGTACCACTGACATCACTAACAAAGACAAAACTTAAATTCAACAGTATGATATACAACACAACACAAAAAACTAAAGCGCTGACAGTGTGATATTTTCAAGAAAAAGTAAATATTGTCAATATTGTCAAGAAAAAGTCTCATGGCAAAAGGAGGTAAAAATACCATTTTCTGTTAAAACCTTAAAACTTTAATCTGACATCAAGCGTCTACATTCTGACTTTTGCGTTTAAAATTTATAAAGCATCTTACAGAAAGATACACCTTGTTAATGAAATTATAACATCCCTTTATGTTACTCTATCTTATTCTTTAAAACAAATTTAAAGTTATTATCAACAGTCCCTCAGAGAAACATATTACATTACTATATTTTACCTTTTATCTGATTCTTAATCATGACATAACTTTGAGGCCTTTGAAGCTTTGAGCATGGATATATCTCTTAAATTTAAACAAATCCTTAAGGAAAAACATTGATTATCATCTTATAACCGATTTTAGTGCAATTAAAGACTTTATTAAGTTTATGTAAGGAGTTGAGAGAAGTAAGAACTAAACAGTAAATTTTTCATATTTAAATCTTAAAAATCAAATATTTTTTCGATTTCAAAACAACGGCAGCAGAATACTAAAGGAACAAAGAACAAGATTACATAAATAAAAGTCCAGAGACAAGGCAAAAGTAAGAACAACAAAAGACGGAAGACCAAAAGAAGCTACATAACCACAAAAACGCAAACACTACAAATACAACAATAAAACTAAAGCGCTAACAGTGTGAACTCTCAAAGAGTGACATCAGGTGCTTCGGAAGGGTAAGTATGTCCTGCTCTATATACAACACCCGTCACACTGTCAGTGGGTCAATCCGGGGTAAAGTCAGATTTGGTAATGTCAAACGCGGTTTGTTACATTTGTCTTTAGGATGACAGAGATAAAAGAAAATTTGATAGTTAACTTGCAAAACCAGTAAGAACTTTTTATTTTAAGTTGCTTTAAGGGATAGACCTGGGTAAGCCTAAAAAGGTCTTTGAATTTAATTTATAATATTTTTACACAGATTCACACATAATTACGCTTCAGGCAATTTTCTAAAATTTTACCACTTTGTATTTTATTAAGAGTACATCAAAGATATCCTGTTCTTCTCTTAATTTTGGTGTGGTCGGGAATCGATTTCTAGTGTATTAAATCGCTTGAAATTCAGAAGTTCATGTGTAACAATAAGTGTGAAAAAATGCATTTAAAGTATTTAAAAGTTTAAGGTGACCCTCTCCCCACTCATTCGAGGAAGACTTTGTGTTATTTATCCGTCCACACATCCACAAGTTATGAAATCTGAATAAAATTCAATAACCCTTAAAAGTAAGTAAGCCTTATTCCGTGTAGTGTCCTCGGTGGATATCCTTGATACTTGGTTTGGCCTCCTATTTCGATATTTTTTGGTAATACTTCTGATTATTTTTGGATAATGGCTTTCCATATTGTTTGATTTTAATACTACTGATGAGAGTTTACTCCTTGAAACGCGAATACAGCGTTACAAAATTAACTGTTTAACGCGCAACTTGTTTATTTTTGTATTTTATATACAAGGAGTATATGTAGACTACTCAGTATTGCACCATTTCTCTTATTGCCGGATCAGACAAAACACCGATAACACATCACATGTCACAAAAATACTTATATTGTTATCTGAGGGAGCAGACAGATAAAGATTTGCTTACTGCTATCATTTCTACGATAATTTGTAAACATTGACTCTCAATTACTAGATTAAGGAAATTTGTATGAATATTTGTCATTAAACATGAGTTCAAAGACATACTGTATGCTTGTAAGATACAATTAATAAATGTGTATTCCTTATTGAAGAATAACGAATGAAAAAGTCTATTGATTTCCTCTTAAAGTCTTTTATGTCAGCTATTGACCACATCATTCATTACTGCCATAACAGTTATATTGATACTTAAAGGAAAAACCAAACAAATTCACAAATTATCGTATACGACTTCGAATATGCTGAAAGCATTCGAAATTCTTTAATGTTCTGATTTCCAATTTTTGTCAAATAATCTTTCAAGTTATTCGAAGTCCTTTTAGACATGTACCTATAGACATTGATACAAAGGATTTATCTAATATGAGACCTTTGAACTATTCCGCATACACGTATTTTTTGCTAATGTAACAAAAGTATTTGAGTTTGTATTAGAATATAACTCGTTTGAAATTTTTTCCATAATTGAAACTGCTCTAGTCATGTTAGATTGAACTCGCGTATTGACATGTAGTATTCCATTTTCAGTGGTATTTTTGCAGCAAGCATAGCACAATTTATCAATTCCTTGAATTCAAAATGACCTTTCAGTTACTTTTTCACTAAATAACAAAATACCGAAGTTGCTTTAAATTAAGTTTTTGCAAATGGCAACTGATGTCATAGATCCAAACAATTTATTTTGAAATGGCACAGTATAGAAAAAAAGAGATCCAGAATTGGCTGTAAATCAATACATGTATTTCTCTTGTAATATGCATTTTGAAGAATACACCCAACTGGCGTCCGGTAGTGGTTCTAGGAACAAGTTATTTTCGATACACTTTTTTGGTTGAACTACTCAATTGTTCAACTAACATTTTCATTTGCCAGTGAAATCTTACGGAACGAATTGACCTCTTAAATCACTGTTGCCTATCACCTCTGTGAGCTCGCGTCCAACTTCTTAAACTACAAATAAGGGTGCACCCCGATATACAACCGTACGTGAAGAAAAGTATGTCAGTTATCCGCTAAAGGTTTGTGCTTCTCTCCGTTTACTCCTGCATCATCCAACACTAAAACTGACCGCCACGATATAATGAAACACTGCTGAAAGTGACGTTAAACCCCCCAAAAATAAACGGAACACAATAAGCGTGTGATTGAGATTATCATATCCCTTACTTAAATGAGTTATAGAGGTTTGAACAGACTACAAAGTATAAAATATTTGGAATTCACTTTTTAGTTAGTCGGCCAATAAGTGAAATTGTTTTGTTAATTTGAATTTCATGGGTAAACAACACGAAAACCATAAAAGGTTTAAGTAGATTATTTGAAGTGTTAAGCTACAATTTTTTTAGTAAATATAGAGACAACATTGATTCTGCATATTCAATCGGTAAATGGTTTTGTTACACTTTTATGATATCTATGGTGACTTCAAGATGAAGAAAAACAATATAAGCGTTGTTCCAGTCCTGTTTTACCACGTATTTGTAGAGACTTTGCATCATGTACATTTACTCTATATCCATTTTTTGTTAATATGAATAATTTGGTTTAATACCCCTTCCCCAAAAAATCCTTTAAAGTTGGAAGTTAAACCTTAACTTGTACATAGATGAGTGAAAAAGCGACGCATTTCTCATGCTGAACGAATCAAGTATAACTAAAAAGAGTTAAATGGTTTTTTAATACCATAGCCATAGCAATCTAAAAGGGGATATAGTGCTACTCGTATCCTGTTCAATGTTACTTCAGATCGACTTTTCATCTGATAACATTAGTGTACATGAACCATTTTTGATCTCTGCATAAAAGTGTCTTGATCCCTTATTTTCTCTAAATCCTGAACAATGTTCTGTTGACTCCCAACTAACTAAATAAAAGAAACAGTATTAGAGATTATTTATGGTTGTAAATGGGAAAACATATATACTCATGTATTTTACGTGTTGATTGATCAGTACAAGCTCGAACTCAAAAGAACAGAATAAATATGTCTTCAGATTTACTATTTCTCTGGAGAATTAAAAGGTATGGACTTCAAGCCTACAATGTTATGGCCTGAGAATCTGTCAACTGGATTAAACTGCAACAAAAATGTTGATGTAAAAACAATTGTTATAGACATTTTAAGGAGACTATTTAGCCTGATCATTGTAATTATTCATCCTTAGACGCCGTCACTTATGTGGTTTAAATCCCATCAATCAACTTAAATGAGAATAGTTGACAGAGAATGGAACTATTTTGTAGAGAATAAAGTTGAAATAAAATATCATAGGGGTGGCTTCTATCAGGTCGGCTGTCACCCTCCTGAAATTAAAGTTTCATTACAAGGATTGTTGAAGAGATTGGCTTTTTAAAATCTAATGTTTCTTTGAAAGACATGAAACAGAATTATCAGTTTTAAATTATTCATGTATAAAGTACAACATGTTCCTAATTTATGTAAAAATATGAATATCTGACTTCTACTGTAATTTGAAAAATAATCGAAATTTGAAAAAAAATATAGAAAGAAAAAATATTCGGTTGTCAACCCAAATAAATTTCACAATGTAACTTTGAAATTTCGATAAAAAGTTACTAGCAAAAGTGTAAATCAGAAAAATTGTATGGTTGTACAGAATGCGATACCGGAATAATCACAGTGGGGAGACATTAAGAATCTAACACCAGGGGAAGGGCGAGACAGGGGAATCTCAGACATACAAGGGTAAGATTTCCAGTCTCGGACGAGTCCGAGATGGTTGAAATCTTACCCGAGGGTGTCTGAGATTCTCTTGTCTCGCACTTCCATTGGTGTTTGATTTTATTTCTCACTGTATTCACCCTGAAATATACTAAAATCCACACAAAAAACATCGCCCCTTTTTCGTCTGTTTACACAAGGAGTTATGTCCATTTTTGTAATGTCATAAAATCAGAAATGTATACCCGAGCGCGCCATATTTTAAAAGACGACTTTTCATGTATTTTCATTGAAACTTTTACTTTAAATGATATAACAATTTTACAATACGTAGATTTAATCCACTTAAGGTTTCTTATGAGGGCAGATGTAGACTACAGACCCTAAATATGAAAACACCATATTTGCCGGTAAACTGCACGTGATTTTTTTTTGTCTAACACTAGTGCAGGACAAGAAAATCTCACACCCCTAAAAATAGGAACTGCTGTGTCTAAAAAGTGAGAAAACTGTTTCTTCCGTAAATGGATGTTTCCCGTGTAAGACAACCCATAGAAGACAGGGTCGCGTGAAGCTGCCTTACACGGGTAAACGTCCAATCCAACATTGCGATTTGTTCGACGTCATAATTGTTGCCACAATAAACTCCATGGATGATTTGACGTCACAATTGAGAACTCCCCCAAAAATGACGGCAGAAATAGGTTCTTATATTCGACCGAAATTAAAGATCGGGATATCTTCCACTCGTGTGAGGAATTCTACGTCTTTTACCCTCGTTTCACTCGGGAAAAGACGGTATTTCTCACACTCGTGGGAGATATCCCTTATCTTTAATATGGTCTTGTATTGCACCTATTCTCCGTTAAAGTGTCCACTTTCATTTTTTGATTGTCGCCGGTATTTATGAGTAAAAATTGACAAAACTATGTTATCGGTTGGGTAGAAATTGTTATTTTTAGTAAAGGTAGACATTATAGAATTTTTTAGACGATGTATGCAAGTTAAATCTTTGATTAGTTAAAATTTATGACCAATTGATATGTTGCACATATCGAAAAACGTAATGTCGCTTTGGAAAAGTGCAAAATTCACATCAGGATATTCTAAAAATGAACAAAGAACTCGAGATATTTTGTGTTGGAAAATGTAATGATATGAATGGCAATAATTTTCAGAAAGTTTCATTACAATAGCGTCAAAAGTTTTTTGCATACTTCACTTTTCAAGATTGTCGCCTGATTTCCGTAATCAACGTTACCCGTACCCATTGTAGGTCATAATGTAAACAAATATGTGACCAAATATTCAATAAAATACAAATATCTATTGCAAACAGTCTTATTTCACAATAAGAACAACAATTGTCAGCCATTTATCGATCGGTTCCAAAATAATGGCCATTTTTCCAATAGAGCTTAAGTAGTTTTTTTTAAGGAAGTAATCAACGTTACGCCAACTATTTCAATACTAACAAGATGAGCATATACTGAGGCTAATAAAACGAAAACTACACTATATCTGACCTAATTTATCCAAAAAAATATATCCAGAAAGCTTTTTTTCTTCACAAAAATATGTCTCCAGCAAAGTTACGTAATTTACGTTATGTAATTTACGTTACGGTGTTATTATTCTTACTGATTAATAGTCACTACATTGCTGTAGGACGTACGGAATGCAGACGTTATTACACCGTGTTTGAGCAATACTTTAAGTTTTTGACGTCACATCCGATATTTTGCAATATATTCAAAAGTTAGAAGTTACCGTAACGTATATTACATTTTAAAAAGAAATGAGAAATTGAAAACATATTTTTTGTCTTTATATTTATTATTATGTATGCAATGTATATTTTGTTTTTTGCTCTAGCATTGTGAATTTGTGTGACTTCAAAGACAATGGTCATTAATGTACTTTTAAAGACCAGAAACGGATAAATCGAAGCAACGTAGATTACTGTAGAAAGTAACGTATATTTCATGTTTACCGCTGTTGCCTATTAGGATGTCTGTAATCAATACTAAGAAGTAGAAAGNGGTGGCCCATACCGCTTCAGTAAATGGATTGATACACCATCATCGCCTGCTCCTTTCCCAAACAAATAACCATCGTAAGATATAAATTATGGATTCTAATGATGATCTCGAAAATGACTTTCTAAGGGAAGAAAGAATTGGTGAAACTCAATCTTTGTTCGAATAGCCCTGTCCCAACGTAATGTTTTAAATACTAAAAGAAATAAAAGTAAGATTACTTGTTAAATCAGGGAACCTTTAAGCTCTTCTGAGGAGTGGTCGGAGATGCAAAATAGACGATGAAACAAAAAGGAAATGCTGCAAACATTGAAATAAGCTTTACGCATTCATAGGTTTCATCAATGTCATATTATAAACCATTAGATATTTCTGTTAGACTACATGTCCAAAACGATACTGACAGCTGAATCACATAATAACTTGGTAAAGATTAATTAACAAATACATTTTCATTCAATTTGTGTTGTAAATGTGTTACTATATTCCTTATTACCC
>MJUU01045929.1:51873-70214 GCA_002080025.1 Modiolus philippinarum | reverse complement strand
AAATTAAAGATCGGGATATCTTCCACTCGTGTGAGAAATTCTACGTCTTTTACCCTCGTTTCACTCGGGAAAAGACGGTATTTCTTACACTCGTGGAAGATATCCCTTATCTTTAATATGGTCTTGTATAAGAACCTATTAATCTCTATCTTTATCTTTAAAAAAGTTGTCTAAAAAGTGAGAAAACTGTTTCTTCCGTAAATGGATGTTTCCCGTGTAAGACAACCCATAGAAGACAGGGTCGCGTGAAGCTGCCTTACACGGGTAAACGTCCAATCCAACATTGCGATTNATCCCATGTCTTTCATATTATTAATGTTAGATATAATTGTATTCCTATAAATTCACAATAATATTTGGTATATGAATTATGTGATAGTCAAATGTGATTTTAGCAAGATTGTAACCTACGTTACAGTTCAGTTGTAATATACGTTACCGAAACCAAGCTCAAATTGAAAAATACTATGAATAAAATAGCCGCTTCTAATCTTGAATAAGAAGGAGTTGTAAGTCGTTGGTTTGTGTTTCACTCTCAATGACCACTGACATCTCAAAGGTAATAATTTAATTNACCGAAATTAAAGATCGGGATATCTTCCACTCGTGTGAGAAATTCTACGTCTTTTACCCTCGTTTCACTCGGGAAAAGACGGTATTTCTTACACTCGTGGAAGATATCCCTTATCTTTAATATGGTCTTGTATAAGAACCTATTAATCTCTATCTTTATCTTTAAAAAAGTTGTCTAAAAAGTGAGAAAACTGTTTCTTCCGTAAATGGATGTTTCCCGTGTAAGACAACCCATAGAAGACAGGGTCGCGTGAAGCTGCCTTACACGGGTAAACGTCCAATCCAACATTGCGATTTGTTCGACGTCATAATTGTTGCCACAATAAACTCCATGGATGATTTGACGTCACAATTGAGAACTCCCCCAAAAATGACGGCAGAAATAGGTTCTTATATTCGACCGAAATTAAAGATCGGGATATCTTCCACTCGTGTGAGAAATTCTACGTCTTTTACCCTCGTTTCACTCGGGAAAAGACGGTATTTCTCACACTCGTGGAAGATATCTCTTATCTTTAATATGGTCTTGTATAAGAACCTATTAATCTCTATCTTTATCTTTATAAGCTTTATTTGAAAAACTTTTAACTTTTTTGTGTTTGGATTTCTTTTACCTCCCATGGAAATATTTAAATCTTTTCATTTTATCAAGGAATTATGGAATTCCCAGTATTATAAATTACAATTGTTTAGCATTTTGTTAAGATATTGACATACAAGTTTGACATGTAATTCCGCAAATTTTGGTTAGTAGTTCTAGAAAATCGTGGCACAAAATTTGTAATAATTGCAATAAGAAACATTGGTCGGTTACCTGTACTAAGTTGGTTGTATATGGTGAAAGTGGGTATAACTTTAATTTCAGTATCAAAAGAGACTATTGATATGCTAAAATAATAACCGAACTTTGACCAAATATAAGTTACTTGTAACAGGGAAATAGTCAACAAATGTTACTCATTGCAAATATAAATTGGAATGAGTATTTAATTCTTTTAAAGCTAATGAAATGCTTCTTTTTATTTTACCTCGCCGATTTCTCTCCTTGATTGAAGAATGTAGGTCTATTTTAATTTTAATCTTTATATGACAGCTTAAAACCAAAATTTTTAAGCTGTAATTATTCAAACTACGTCTGCCCATTGCATGTTTTCTTCAAGCAATTCAATTATTATCAAGATCAAAAGATTATTTATTAACCAAAATAATAATGATTTGTCTTTCTTTGATCAATTTAATTATACTGAGGATAAGAACCTGGTCATAGAACAAATATTTGCTTCCAATAACGTTTTCGATTTGTGATTATATCACGATTTCATATATACATTTCTCTTGACAGAACATGGGATTTCGATTTTTGATCAAATCCATATATAAAACATCTGTTTTGTTCCGAGCTAATGTTTTACTTTTCTGTGATGTGACTGGTTTTTAAGCATACAAAAAGAAACGCAAATAGTAAGTCGTAGTTTTGATTGTTTAAGATTAGAATATCCGTTAATATGAAGTGTTGTGTTAATAATAATTGTTTAAATTGAGATGTTCTAACTGTATTGATAGGAGTTTACAAATGAGTATGTGTTAAGGCACATTGAAAATTGAGTATGTGTTAAGACATATTAAAATTGTCACCAACAAAACAACTTCAATGTGCAACACTGGAAAGCTAAACAAACTAAAGTCTTGAAAAGAATAATACTACTATAACCAAAACTAACAAAATTAACAAAACAAACTCCTTTTCCTAATAATGGCAGATACCTTAAGAAAAATAACAAAATACCTATGTAACTTAGTTTCTTCATATGCACATTTCGGCAACTTATGTCTCTTCAGTGCAGATCAAATCAAAACATTTTGAAATCCCTGAACTGAAATATGTGTTAAATCTGATGGAGATTTCAATAAGGAAAGTAAATAGCACTTATTTGTGAATTTAAGATAATTGTATCCCCGAATGGATTTCTTTATACGCACCCAAGACAAATATTTTACCTAAAATTACAAGTGAATACTAGTATTGCAAATTCTATTAATTGAGATACATGTACTTCTATAAATCAGAGGGAAGTAGAATTTTTTACTAATTACCGTAATGAACATTTCATTACCAACGAACTTTCAATAGCAATTGCCGCTTGGTTGTTACATGACACTACAGCAAGGATCGAAGGTGAGTTTTGTCGCGCAATAAAACCTGTTTAACCCACTCTTTCCTTTAAACCAATTCAGGACCATTACGGTTTGCATTTTTTACCGGTGGTTATATGTCTAAAATGGCTTTCGGATTCAATGGATTTCGAATTCAGATAATACCGTTAGGTAATTTTGTTATAGCCTTCATTTACTAATTCTTTTGATACTTTGCTAGACATATTAGGTACTGTATGACCATTTGGTTTCACACTTGTCAACTGAAAATATTTTTTTTCAATCTGCCTCAATTTAATCACAAGGTGAAATTTCTCTTCTTTTTTTGGTAAAGTAAAATGATTTGAGAATGTAATTGCTTTATTAATAACAATAAGGAACATCTAACCAATTAAAGACAATGAAGATCAATACTTATCAAAAGAAACATGACTTTTCAAAATTAAAAACACTACATAAAGATAAGGAGAAATGTATAATCAATGATTTTTATTAAATTTGAAAGGGCTATAAAATATTTATTTGATTGATAGATTCTGCAAAGCATCAACTAAAATAATTACAGATCGTTGTCGTATAAAGTACATGAATTCTGGGTTGAATATTTTGCCGACTTACATTTTATCATTCATTCATCCATTCAATTCTTTAATTCCTCTAAATAGAGATTACAATATAAAGTAACTATATCATAGACAACAAGAGTGAAATAAATATATACATAAAAGAAAAGCATTAATCAAAAATAAATATTTGTATACAAGATAAACAAAAAAGGTGTCATATCATAATTTAAGAAAACTACAATAAAAGGGTGTATATGCTCTTGAGCACCATGTCTTGCTATGTAGCAACCATATAAAACCTATGCCAGACCTTGAGTCTAGATAGACCTTAGCCCTCGGTTATATTCAGCAGCAGAACGAATTATATGATAATAACATAACGTCCGAATAGTTCAGAGTCGGTCAGTTCAGTGCAAGGAGATTTACCCAGTGAAACATAGTATAATAATTCTGAATCATAAAAGCTTAATTCAACGTACAAGTCTAGAACGAAAATTTCAATAATTATATCGAAAAACACATTTCTATGGTGAGCTGTTCGATGGCATTCACAAGACGAGTACATCATTACATCTGAAAAAAAATTGACGACATAAATTACAATAATTAAAGTTTATATTTGGACCTGTGATTGACTTAGCGACCAAAAAGGAAGTCCGAAGCTCGGAAGCAGATGAAGGCCATCTCCATATATCAGCAATAGCAATGTGTGTATTTGGGAAAATCTGGAGAATTCCTGATCTGACATAACTCTATTATTCCAAGATCCATACTGGACAGTGTCAATAGCGGAAACTACTATTTTCTTCCACTGGTACTTGCTAGGAAATTCGCCTAAATTGATGTAACTGTCTAAGAGCTGGCATAAATTGTATTTTTGTATAATGTTTAGTACATCAGGGATAATGCCACTTCTAATATTAGCATCAGGAAGACATGTAAAAAGACGTGACACAAAAATTTTCTTGGATATATTGTCCGCGTCCATTCTGCAAAATTTTCCAAACAAGTAAAGTTTGCGTTTCTCTACCTCACATATCAATGGATGCAGGCCTAACATACTTTCGCACATGTCGGATCTCGTACGGGTATGAAATCTTTGAATATCTTTCACAATAAAATGCTGAAGACGGTTAAGTTGTGTAACGTCACTGCTTTTTAGACCAGTCCAGAACTCACAGCCATACAGGCAAGTGAGTAAAACCACAGATTTTTAAAGTCTTAATATTGCTAACGGGTTTATATTTTTCGAACGAATATTTGCAATTGCAAAGTACGCCTTGCGATCTTTCCTATATGCAGAATTGATTCTTGGTAAGGGTTTTAAATTATCGCAAACGTCAATACCAAGTTAAGTATGGTATTTGTAATCGGTATAGATTGTCCGTTTAATTTCCATTGATAGTGAGGTTTAAAATTATTTTTACAAAAACACATGACATACGATTTTGTTGCACTAAATTGAAATCTCCAGTTATTCGCATAGCTAGAACACATATGAAGCATTTGTTGGAGTTTAGTAGGGGATAAAGCTAAGCAGACAATATCGTCAGCAAGACATGGTGCACAAGAGGTGACATTTCCAACGCCCATATTTGGATTACATTTTTCAAGTTCAGTAAGCAAGTCATTTATATAGACGTCACCCTGTCTTACCCCTTCATTTACAATAAAATATCTTGATTTATATTGATTAACTACAATTGCACTTTCAGTGTGCGAATACAAATCATCAATGATACACCACGCTTTACCTCTGACTTTAAGTTTGAACAGTTTGTACATAAGGGCTTTACGCCAAACGGTGTCAAACGCTTTACGACTATCTAAAAAAGCACAACAAACATTACTGTTTAGCTCGATATTGTGATATATAGTTTCGTGAAAAAATAAATGAGGCTGTCAGACATCATAAGCCGCTCTGAAACCCCTGCTGAAGAGGACAAGGAAAACAATCTGGTGAAATGACGTGGAGTTGTAAACGAGATAACAACAATTTCTCAAACACTTTGAGTATACACGAGAGCAGACAAACAGGTCTGTAACTGTCAGGAGATGATTTTATTTTACTTCCTCCTTTGCATATCGGTACTATTAAACCCTTCTTCCATTGTTTCGGAACATTTGATTTTAACAATATTTTATTAAACAATAAAGTCAGGTATTTAATTATTACTTGACCACCATAAAATAAGTGTTCATTTTGTACCTTATCAAGACCACAAGCTTTTTTTCATTTTTAATCCTTAAATTTGATAATTGAAAACATTTCATCCTCGGTTATAATGGCGCCTGGTAATAAATTATCGCTATCGCCATAACATGTATTATAAAACTCGTTGTATTTATTCAAGACGTCATGATAATTTTTATCATCAAATAAATCATCATCAGAATGTGAATATAACTGCTCGAAATACCATGCAAAACCCTCAGCAACACCTTTTTAATTAACCTTTTATTTGTTTTAGTGTTACAAATATATCGAGATGTGACAGTGTATAGCAATAGTTTATTCATTAAACGGCATACAGAATTGGTTCAAGCTAGTATAACTCAGTTTATTGTTGGTGTGGCTTGGGCGGAACTGAAACTATGGTTTAATATTTATTTTTCATATTATACCATATCTGTAGCTCCACTCATTATTGATATGAAATACAACGGATTTATGTCATGAAGACTCTAAATATGGCAAAGTATTAAGATCTGTATATTATACCATTCTTCTGTGCATTTCCGAGAAATACGCGAATCATTCTGGAAAAAAAGATTAAAAAAGATCCAGTCATTTATGTTATAAAGAGTCTTAAGGAAGTAACAACCAATTTCTCTTCAATAAACAATGAAATGATATTGAGTAAATGCATATGAGACAAAGTCTCTACAACTACATGGTAAAACCAAGCAATGGAACAACATTTTTATTGTTGTTCCTAGTCTTGTAGTCACCATGAGACCTTTAACATTGAGTTTTTTTTTCAAGTCTCATTATCCGTTATATTGTACTACATTGAGAAGAGCATGGGCATGTTTAAGGGGTGAGACTGTATAAATATCTGCTCTGCACGCCAGAAATGATAAGTCTAACCAAAAACGTTTTCAGGAACAAGTAACATCCGCAATTTAGAGGGTTCAATGCTGGATATGTCTAAATCAATCGTAATGTACAGAGAATGACATATAAGATGAAAAATATTAAGAGAACTATTTTGTCATACTTGTCTTTCTCAGAGTTCTCAGCACTTGCTTTCTGTTTTGGTGTTCTGTAAAAACGAGTTATATTTGTGAATACTTTTCCTCGATTTTTTTTTTTGCTTTACGAGAATGAAATACAAGCCGGATAGATTATTTTCCTTGACCAGAGAATGTGCTGTTTGATGTAAAGTTTTATACCATTACATAACATAAAGTATCAATAAACCCAGTTTATTTAATTAGCAAAATATCATTGCTTAGGAAATAGATGTTAAGCTTCATTAATATGACTCAATTGATAGCTGAAAACACATCGACATCCATAATTCTAAACGACTAGTAACAACATCTTACTAAAACAGCAATCTTCAGTATTTCTAGTTATGATATATTAACGGTGCTGTCAATTAATTAAACCAATGCTGGAAGAGATTTTACAGGATATACAAGTTAAAACTGGAATCAACACATTTATGGAACAAATTCAATCCACAGTAGGGCAAATGTCAGTGATGAATTTCTGCGGTATACGATATTGACTGTTATTAGATACAATTTGTAGAAGATAAATGGACCATTGGTATTAATGGTTATGATTCAGATATTTTCGATATATCACCATTATGTACCAGATGTTTTCTTTTATTGGGAACAATGTTTAAGGTTTTTGTTACTTTGTTGGGGGTTAAGAAAAGGATTAAGTTTGGACAGTTGTACAGACCTTTGTTGACCGGTCAAGTATACCTAATCAATCCTAAAAAAATCGTATTGGGAGTATTGATAAGACGCATGTTTTTGTTATTTTATTATAAAAAGAAATGAAAAACACCTTAAACCTTAACAAGTAAAACTAAAAATGGCATAGATATTCTAATAAAGCATTGTTACTTACCGAGAAATATCCAGATTTCTTTTGTAATTGTTATCTACCTTGTGTGGATGGCAACTCTCTTGTATCTATGGTGAAATACTACACAGACATTTTTTTGTAATTATGTATAAAAATATATAGAATTTATTATATGGGATGTACGTAAAAATATGTTCTGAAATTTGTGAAAGCCATGTTTGTAGGGCGTATACATATTTTTTACTTTAATGAGTCGCTGATATTAAATTCTATATTTAATCATCAACAGAGTAATTAACCTTATAATATTTTGTGTTTTATTTGTGATATCTAGATGGCGATGTCAGAATTCGGCCTTGTAATTTACGAATTCATTTCATCCTAAATTTGAATTTAAATATCATTTAAAACCATTAAATTCCATTGAATGAGTGTTCATATGAACACAACGAAACCTTCAAAACTGTATGATGTTGACCTTTTGCAGGAAAACCATGTATAAAAACACATTTTCATTAATGACCTACCAATTTATTTAGAAATTCAATAGATCCAGTGACCTTACATTTAGAAAAAATAGATTGTCTGAATAGTCATGTTTTCTGGAACTCCAGAAGGTTACAAAGAAAATTACGTATTTTAAGCAAATACTGTGATGATTAGGGATTAAATGTAAATATAAAGAAAACAAAAATTATTATATTCAATAAGGCTGGACGAATAATCAAGCAAAATTTTTTTCTACAAGAACACTGAAATCGAATGTGTTTCTAATTATATATATCTGGGCATTCACTTTTCGGCTTCCGGATCCTTTTCTTTAGTAAAACAGGAATTATATAAAAAGGCCCTGAAAGCTTTCAAGCTGAAGAAAGATTTTCTAAGCTTATGTCCTAGTATAAAAACCAGCATACATGTTTTGATCACACAATCAAACCGATTCTTTTATATGGATCAGATATTTGGGGTATTTTTAATGTAAATAATAGAAAAATTAAAGATTCAAATAATATCCAATTAGATCAATGTTTTAAAAACCTTAAACACTACGTCTGAAATTCTGTAAATATGTGTTAGGTCTAAATAGGAAAAGTGTTAACCATGCTACCCTTTCAGAACTCGGCAGACACTTATTGCACTTTGATATTATAAAGAGCATTATTAGATATTGTTATAGATTAGAGAATTTATCAACAGAGTTTTCATTTTTCTGCACTTATCAAATAAAACTTCATGGTACTCTTATGTAAAAAAATTAATGAATATTCTTAATGTTAGAAAAGAATTACAAAAACAGGAAAACAGCAAACACCTTTACTTTTAAAAAGGGCAAATTTAATTATTTAATGAGAAAATGCATGAAGACAAAATACTTATCAGATTGGAATCAAACAAATACTTCCTTGAAGGATGGTAAACTTACTACCTACCTTAAAATTAAAACAAAAGTATTTAACAGTGATAAAAAACCACCAGTATCGAGCATCTATTATTTGTAAATTACGTGTATCGGCACATAGACTCTTAATAGAACAGGGTAGATACATATGTAAAAATTGTACACAAAATGTAATTGAAGATGAAATGCATTTCTTAGTCCAGTGTGATATATTTAGAGAAGAACGACAAGAAATTTTTTGTCAGTTACATTCAATAATTCCTTCTCAAAACCTGCATCAATTAAGTAATGAACAAAAACTTTACTTCATTTAAAACTTTGAGGATAAAGCAATACTTAACTCTGTTGGTAAATTTCTCCATGATTATATGCCATAGCTTGTATATGCCATAGCTTGTATAAGAAGCCAAATTCATTGGCTTGATCTTTGATAGTAAACTTTCCTTTCTTCCCCATATCAAAATGCTAAAGAATAAATGCCTCAAGGTATTAGATATTTTAAAAGTTGTGTCGAGTACCGACTGGGGTGCAGATAGCACTGTTTTATTAAATTTATATCGATCGTTGATTCGATCAAAGTTAGATTATGGATGTTTTGTTTACGGCTCTGCCCGTAATTCATACATTAAATTATTAGATACAATTCATCACCAAGGTTTACGTCTGTCCTTGGGTGCGTTAAGAACTTCTCCGGTGGAGAGTCTCTATGTTGAGGCTAATGAACCTTCCCTAGAGGACAGACGTCTCAAACTTGGATTACAATACGCTTCTTAGCTAAAAGCGTATCCTTCAAATCCTGCTCACAACTGTGTTTTCAAACCACTTCACAAGACAGTGTATGATAAACGGCCAAATGTTATTAAACCGTTTTGACTTCGTATCCAACCACACTTGGAATCTGCCAATGTACAATTGGACGAAATAGCACCAATTCAAACTCCAAAAAAGCCTCCATGGCTAAACGCAAAACCAGCATTTAATTTCGAGCTAGGAAAATATAAAAAATCTGACACTTATCCTCTGGTTATCCAGCAGGAGTTTGCAAGAATTAAATCTGAACACCCCGAATACTTGGCTATATACACAGATGGATCTAAGGATNGCCGACTACCATCCTCAAGTTCCATATTTACTGCTGAAGCCAACGCTATTTACTTAGCACTCAAATTTGTTGCTTCATCGCGAAAAAGTAAGTTCTTGATTTGTTCTGATTCTCTCTCATGCCTATTGGCAATTGAAAGTCGAAAGACAAAACACCCAGTTATTCTTAAGGTCGTTGAGTTCTACAAGTCACTTGTTGGTATAGGCAAAGAAGTCATTTATACTTGGATCCCTAGTCATGACCAGGAGGCAAAGGATGCATTAGATGATGAGGTGGCGGATTGTCCAGTGCCTTACACTGACATGTAGCCTCTAATAAGTAAATACATCCAAAAAATATGGCAAAACAGGTGGTACTTGCAAATAAATAATAAATTGCACTGAATACAATCAGAAGTTGGTAAACTTGTTAGTTCCTCTGGTANAGTAAGTTCTTGATTTGTTCTGATTCTCTCTCATGCCTATTGGCAATTGAAAGTCGAAAGACAAAACACCCAGTTATTCTTAAGGTCGTTGAGTTCTACAAGTCACTTGTTGGTATAGGCAAAGAAGTCATTTATACTTGGATCCCTAGTCATGTAGGGATCTATGGAAACAGTTGTTGACCAGGAGGCAAAGAATGCATTAGATGATGAGGTGGCGGATTGTCCAGTGCCTTACACTGACATGTAGCCTCTAATAAGTAAATACATCCAAAAAATATGGCAAGACAGGTGGTACTTGCAAATAAATAATAAATTGCACTGAATACAATCAGAAGTTGGTAAACTTGTTAGTTCCTCTGGTAAAAATCGGAAGGAGCAAGTTGTTTTGACAAGGTGTCGAATAGATCATACAAGAACAACTCATGGTTACATTCTAAATGGTGAAGACCTACCTGAGAGTATTCCGTGTAATTGTGCTTACACAATACAACAAGTTTTACTTGACTGTATCGATGTTGCCGACATACGTCGCACATTTTATACAGCCTATTCTCTTAAAGATTTATTTACAAACGTCGCTGGCGACAAAATTATTCAATTTTTAAAAGCTTTAAATATGTAAGTTATATAAGTTTATATTATCCAAGTTTTAAATTTCATTAAATCTGATCTATTTATCTTAAATTGTATATCTTTTAGAAGTTGTTTTATCTGTACATAGCCATACGTTTTATATGATAGTTTTAGTTATATATTCATAATATCATCAACAGTTTACGCCACGATATAGCTGAAATATTGCTGAAGTTGGCATTAAACAACAATCAATCAATCAATCATCCAATATTTACTAAAAAAAAAACTTGAATTTCATTTCAGACCGAATCTTGAATATTTCCAAAAGGGACTGATATCTGTTAAAAACCTTTTCAATGATTGTACGAGACTGAATTGTTTTGAAGTCTTGATTAATGAGGTGGTCATTGAGATAACTATATCTAAAAGAAAGTTTGCATAAATTGTGCTAGCTCTCGTGCAATGAATCAACTCTAAAAAAAACCATGAAAGGATATGGAGTAAATGCACACGAGACAAAGTCTCCACAAAATTTGGTAAACGAGCAATGGCACAACGCTTGTTCTTCATCTTGAAGTCATCATGAGGCCTTCAACAATGAGCTTTGCTCATAACATGCATTCCGTAAGCAGAAGAAATAAGAATATTACTGTCCATGTCAGGGGTATTGATAATTTCAGCACATGCAGAAAATAAATTAACAGTAACTTCGGTATTTTGTTATTTATTACCACTTGGTTGATGCCTCTGCTGGTGTTCACCAACCCAGTAGTCAGTACTTCGGTGTTCGATTGTATTGAAACTTGAAATATTTAAATTTTTTAAAATTTTGTTTAAAACTAAGGAGTACCTCTCTCATGTATAGCTCTGTCCTTAGCTGAATTTTGGCTTTTCTATTTAGATCCTTTTGGTTATTTGTGGTCGATCAGCTTCAACGGTTTTTCGGTTAATTGACTTACAAATGTTTTGGTTTGATGTGCACAGAGGAGACATTATTTGTCGAAACGCGCATATGCAGAAAATAAATCAACAGTAACTTCTGTATTTTGTTTTTTGAAATTAAAAGCGTCCTTTTTTCGTAAATTTTAGTACTGGAATGACCAGTTTGTCCAATTCGAAAGATGTAGATGTAGATGATGTAAAAAATGTCTTGGGTATTTTCACTGAAACAACATAAATTTCCTACTAACCTGAAGCTTCTCAAAAATCCCTACAAACATCGTTTTATTTCTGCTTCGAGTAATTGTTCTACCACAAATTTGTCCATCCATTGAACTAGTGCACTTACTTGTATAAAGAAGTTTATATTAATGAAATATTGTCAAAAACATATTAAAACTCTGGTGTAAATTACTTTTGGAATGTGACAAATTCTTTTGAAGTTTTGATTAAATTACAACATATAAAAATGACCAGTTTCATCTATATTGACAGCTATTATTTTTCTGCACTTTATACAACCCTTCCGCCTAATTTAAATAAATCAAAATTGGGACAGCTTATAAAATGGTCTTTCAAATTTTCGGGTCTTCAGTTCATTTGCTGAAACCTAAAAGCAAGGATTTTTCTCCAATATTACTTACAACAATCTCAGCTCCTGGACATGTAATGATATCATTAAGGCACTAAGTCTCTTGCTAGAAAATGTTTGTTCTGGCACCATTGTTTATCATCGGGTCATTGGAATCCCCATGGGTACTAATTGTGCACCTTTCGTTGCAGATCTTTTTCTGTTCTGTTAAGAACGGGACTTCATGAAAAAACTACAAAATGGAACTTTATCGAATAGTGATAAACTTATTTTAATTTTCAATGATAACAGCAGGTACATTGACTATATCCTTACTATTGACAATCCCAGTTTTTAGATTATGTCGACATCATTTACCCACAAGAACTGAAACTTAATAAACCAAACAATGATTCTAAATACTGCCCTTTTCTGGATCTAAGTATCATCATTGACTCTTGTAAAATAAAAGCTATAATTTATGATAAAAGGGATCATTTTGATTTCACTATTACTAATTCCCCCTCTTTTAACGGCGACGTTCCCCTGGCTCCATCCTACGGGGTGTACATATCTCAACTTGTACGATTCGCTCGCGTTTGTTCTACTCTTGACGATTTTAATGAACTTAACCTTAATCGTTATTTATGTTTGTCTCTTGTTTTCATAATTGTTTTTCTGATGCAGTTTGCTTGTAAATTGTGGTATGTGATTGTAGTTCCTGGCCATGGTAGGTGTTTGCTGTTATCCTGTTTTTGTAATTTTACTCTCACACCCAAACTTTTACAACAAGGTACAGATATCATAAATTATCAAATACCTTTAAGAAGTTTTACAGCAGATATGAACATTTGATATCTAAATATGACGTGACTCGCATACAGCTAATTACAAAGGGCACTTCTCATCCTCGATTTTACGGAAATGTTGTTAAAAAATGTCAGAAACTGACGTTAAACTGACGTTTAACTGACGTAAATTCCATTCTTTACGTAATAGTGGATATCAACGGGATTCTACACAAAGCCGTTAAACTGTCTTTGGAATCCTGAAGATTTTACAATATACCAGCCTCTCACTGATACTGCCGAGTTTGATCTTTTCCTTCCATAGTGAGACAGTGTTTTACCAGCAGACTAGGTTTCTTAAGCTAGCCGGCAATTTAGCGGCGAGCACTCTTTGACCATGTATCTAAATTGCGTTTTGTCATATGGTTTTCTTTTTTAAGATAGTGGTCATAGAGTTAAGAGTTTACCTGTAGTGGGTTTTTTTTTGCGCGTGTTTATTATACTATAGGGAAACGGGATAGAGAAAGGGGAGGTTTTGCTACCCATAAAGCGGTTTAACCCTACCACTGGCTTTCGCTAGTGCCGGTACTAAGTCGGGCTAACCCGAGTTCCTGTCGTCTTCATTAGAGTTTTTCTAGTGCGGTTCATCTGTTAATTGTGGCATGTACTTGTAGTTTTCGAATATTGTAGGTGTTTAATGTTATCCTTTGTAATTTGAAATTATACAAACAATGAAAGGATATGGAGTAAATGCACAAGAGACAAAGTCTCGTATAACCATCCAATGGAACAACGCTTTTATTGTTCTTCATCTTGAAGTCACCATGAAGCCTTCAACAATGAGTTCTGTTCATACCCAATACCCAATAGTATATTCAAGACGGCTACGCTTCGTCAGCTTCGTCAGCTTTGTTCTTTCGCCTTATTTTCAGCAATGACACATGTCTCGTGACTTTGAATAAATATATCAAAAAATAAAAGTGATGTTTTATACAAAAAAATTGAGATGCTTAAATATTCCATTCACCGTAATCACATTTTAATTGTGCGATTTTGGCGATGCAATCCAATTAAGATAAAGCTGAGAAAAATCTACTAGTCATGTTCAACATCATTCGCTGTGGATTTTCCGAATTTTCTTTTCAATAGTGATAACAGTAATCACTTAATGTGATGCAGTCATAAAGGAACACAACAAAAGAATTCTATAAACTTAAATATTTCTTATACAGATGCTTTTATGATATCAATAATTCTGTCTGGCAATAAAATATAAAGTTCATAAAGATGTCGAATGATTCCATGTAAATTACAAAATTGGGAAGAAAGGAATGAATGAAAGGGTACTGAATCAAGCTAGAGCAATATAATCATTATCAACGAATAGTACAAAACTAAAACATTTGTCCTACCTTTTTCCGTAAAGTCCATTATTACTAGTGTGTGTCATTTTGTGTCCATACATCATTACTAGTACTGGACCTATTGTGTTGTCCACCGAACAGTCATATTCATCAGATACTATTGAAATAAAAAGGGAAAAGATATAGAGTAAATATATTTTATTAAAATTTTGTCCTCGGCAATTCAAAATTTTACTATGACAATAACAAATTTGAATTGCCAAAGACAAAATTTTGATAAAACGTCGAAAATCAATAAAACATTTTTTTCACTCAATTTCAACGTTCTATACAGTTACTGAAGAGGTCAAAATAATCGGAAATTTTCATTTCCCACACTAAGTGTTTTGGTAAATGATCAGTGTGTCTTCTAATTTTTTTAAATGCAAATTTTTTCCTTTTCTTCAGCTCTTCTGAGATTTCTGTTTCTCTCCACTTCACTCCACTCCAATTTTCTCAATCGAGTTTGGTCAGAGGGCATGGTCATTTTAGCAAAAGGCAGAGTCGTAACACTTCACTGATGAAAATATGATTTGTTAATTCCTTTTTGAAAAAAAAAATAGAATAATCTCATTTTTCAGTTTTATTATTTTTCACAATAGACCATTTGCCAGTTCTGCAATCAACAGAATGAATTTAGCAAAACCCAAAAGGGAGGTAATTTTTTGAAAAATCTCAAGGGGACAGAATGGTTCCCTGCTTGTGAAAACCAACCAAAATATAAATCATTTTTAATTGAAAGTTATGATAGTTTAACCTTTAGCAGACGTTTAGTTGGCAACATAAGTCAAAACCAAATCCAAAATAGCGCTTACCATTCTTTAAAGTGCTGCTTGTTTCGAGTAAAAAAATTAACAGCTGTATAAACTTGAACGATCTTCTCAGTGACTAAGAAAGTATTTAAAAAATAGAAAATGTGCCAACCATAAATATTGAGTAGGGAATTACTTTGTCCAGTCTGGCTATACACGGAGACCATACTTCAAAATGTGCATTTTTAATGTTTGTTTGTCCGGTGTAGGAGTTATTTCCCTTTAAAGGTCTGACCAAAAAACACAAAATTTGACTAGAACTGCCAAGAACTCCTGTAATTGGCAAATCATCTATTATAAGAAAAAGAAAGAAAAGAAAAATAACTTTTTGAGAGAAACATCCGAAAACAATGTCTTTTAGCAACTGATTTAGTTTTCTGGAAATCTAATATCTTTTAATCAATTTTTGATTTTTGTTTTGTTTTTCAATAAACTTTTTAGGACTAGTATCAAACAAATTAAGCATATATTTTTTATTCTTTCATTCTCCATAAGTAAACTGTTCTTTCAAAGTTATCATTTATCCTTGAATCATTGAAAAGAGCCCCATATCCTTTCGTTGCTTATTTTAGAACTTTTCAGTGTTTTATAGACTTTCTATGAACACTGCACTGTTGTAAGATTTCAATAAATGCCTTTTCTGAGTCCGTTTGAGAAAGAAAAGTCTGCCAGAAAAATAATCAAAAACTTTGGAACTGAGTCATCTATTTAATTTCAATATGGAAATTAACTTCTAGGAGAGAATGAGCGTAAACTGATCTTGATGAATTAGTATTCATAAGAATTTAAATCTGCATCGCCAAACACAGCATAAAAACCAAATCTCTCACTCATTTATTCCAAAAAATTAATTTATCATTTTTTATTTTCTGCTGTGTTTATCCCAATATTATCTTTTTTCAATCTACCTTTTGTCCCTTGCTTGTTCAATATCGATGAAGATAAATTATACTTATATAGACATATTGTACTGAAAATTAAAATCTGTATATCAATAATAAACAATAGCCATATTACTACTATATATTTGAATTTTGAATGCAAATTTTGAATAAAAATAAAAATTACTTGAAAAAATACAAGTTCAAGAACAATTACGGTGGAAAAATTCATTGGAAAGAAAGCACAAATTACTATAAACCAAGTTTCACTTACAATTTTGATATTCTGGAAACCTACGAAAATCCATGAAAAAAATATCAAAATTAATCTGTGGCAAATTAGGTAACAAACATTTCTAAATATCAATATGTGAGTTGAGGTGAAATTGTTCAAATCTTGAATAAACAATCAAAAGAGTAAATGCACATGTGACAAAGTTTTTAAAAAAAAACACGGGAAAACTAAGCAATGGACAATAGCAAAGACGGTAGCTCTATAAAACTATTATATCACAATTATGATAAGTATATTATTCAACAACTCTTGGCTTATCGCCTATAATGCATTCAAACTAAAGTATTGACTTTAATGGGCTTACATTACCCGAATAATCCTTTTTATTTTTTACCCGTCATCACGACCCTCTAATTGTTAATCTTGGGTGAAAGGTTTAACAGTAACAACGGGACATGGTGAAATTTTAGATTGGATTGACATGTCTGGTACATTATAATCCACGGCTCTTCACTGCAGACCAAAAAGGTCATTTTATTGCGAGACAGAATCTATTCCTAAAAATTCATTTTATGGAAAAGAAAATTAGTCTTCTTTCCTGTAATATTTCGATGGAAGGAATTTAAATCAACTTCTAAATGTCTTCATGAGAATGAGTTATGTATCCCAACGAAATTACGTCCATGAAAGAAATGAAGGGAGCGCTCTTTCCATTAACAACTTCGCAGTTTGCAAATCTATCAGTTTGATGTATATGACCATAGAGTCGTCACCATCAATATTTTCTCGCGATAGGTCAGTTTATTTCCTCAGGGACTGTAGATAGATTACAAATTCCCTGTTACATTCCATCTTGAAACCTTTGACTAAAACTAATTAGTCACTTTGCACAAATAACTAAAAGTCTATTGATCTTTTCACTTTTATAAGATAATATACCGGATAATTTAACTTAACATGTTTTCTACAGAAATTTTCTCAATTATAACTAGGTCTTAACCACAGGAAAATAATTAAAGCTTGCTCAATAAAGCCTTTTGTAGATTGCCTTGACGTTTAATATTGCTCCTATCGAAAGGAGCACTAAATCACCCCGGAGTGTTCGGTTAAAGATTCATAGTAACATATCATATCTTCTCAAATAGACGGTTAGCAATAACTGTTTCAAAGTTTATTGTATAACATTCTAACATGCAAAAGCAATATAAACAATGTATATATGTCATCATGGTAAATTAATACTGACGCCAAACTCTTATTCCTTTTTAAATCATAAGTTTCCAATTATCTTTCAATTGTTTTAATGAATTGCTTTTTCACCATTTACTAATTTTACTTTCAGAAATGGATTTTTCACGTCTCCTATGTCGAGTTTAATAACTGGGGATAAATCTTTTTCTCAGTTTGAAAATGAATATGTATATTTGTAACTCTTTTATTACAACTCAGATTATTTACTACCTGAACGAAAAATGGATACTTCATGATCTCGTAATATAATGTTTCGAAACGATCTATTTAGTTCACTTTCATTCAACTTTAATTTACTCGAGAATATAAGTACGAACATTAAAATATACGGATAAAATGTAATAATAATTCACAGAAAAATGGGAACAAGGACAGTATACCTTACTGTTTAGAAGACACAAGCTTTTTTGTGTCCCTACTAATTGCGCCCGATCATTATTTTCCTGTGCTTTTAATTTGTATTGTGTTATAGTCGCATTTTTTTGTTTCGAGTATTGTCATCAACTATTGTAAGTGTATAATTTTGGTGTTGTGGTCAGTTTAAGTGAAGTTATTTATATAAAGTTGCGGAAATTGCTTTAAGGTGCAATGTTGTGGTCAGATAACGATTTAAAAAAAA
>MJUU01045929.1:36198-47867 GCA_002080025.1 Modiolus philippinarum | reverse complement strand
ATTGTAGATATGTCTAGTTAAGTCTATTATCTATGCATTTAAACTGGTATTGCACAGACTGTGTATAGGGCAGAGGAATAGACTAAGCCAACGATTATAGCCAATCCACAAGCGAGAAAACTATTGTTGTTGCAGTCAATACCGCTGTACCATGGAAAGTCCATATAACGAAAAAAGGCGCGTTTCTCTATAAATATCATTTTTTATTAATTAGGGACCCACAAGATTGTAAATATGTTTAGAATTTGCCTTACTTTTTATGGAATATGCATATTATGAATTTCGATAACAACCGTTATTACTTCAAGTAACTAGATCTGAAGAAAATAATATAGTAAAAAAACTATGTGGCACTGAAAGTTCAAGGAAATTTAACAAAATCAAAATCAAAACTTTTTACATTTTACTAAATGCTTGCTAAATTCACAAGACATATAGTCGAAAAGAATTTTTAAAAAAAATTGTTAATCTTTGTGACATTCAGGAAATTTACCACGGTTGGGACCATGTGTTCAAAATTATTTTGCTTAAATTCATTATTGTATAATTGTTTTTCGGCCACTGTATAGGTGTTTCTTGTTATCCTTTTTATTCTATTTATTTTTTTATAGTGGTAGTTGGATGTTTTCTATGACGGTCTGTTTGAGTGATCTGAGGTTTGCTGCGCTAATTATCAGTAATTTAAAGAATTTTTAGCTAAGTGTCCAAGTTGGCAATGAACCAACATGCAGAATAAAACTTGGAATTTTACGCAAATCAACTCTGAATTCAAAAAAGAATTCTTTAAGCTTACAACTCGTCCTAGGAAAATGAACGGAAATAAATACATTTTAAATAATTTTTACTGCTTGTCTGGAACGACATATATTTATTCATGATGTGAGAGGATATAATACAATAGACTAAAATTACAACATATGTAAACTGAAATTAATTTCTATGTGCAGTATAACCATTACTGTAGTATATATTTATTCTGACTTGTTATAATGTGTTTGTCTTCACCTCACATCTGGTATGCATCACCATTTCTTCATTTTTGTCATTTTTATTTTGTGCAGCATGTTTATTATTTAAGTGACTGTTATGTTCCTCAAATGGCTTAGTTGTAATATTACTGCATTTTCCTTTTATTATTTTACTAATTGCATTTACATTAAATTTATTTAAAAAACTAAGCATCGATTTGCATGTTAAAACAGTTTGAAATCAGCCATTTTAGACTCCGTGCAGTCCAGTATTTAATGCCTATTGAGGGAATTCAGTAATGATTCTATTAGATTTGTTATCAAATTACAAGCTGTTTTACAAAACAAACGTCTTGACTTATTTGTTCCAACAACAAATTTAATAAATTTATTTCTCCCAACACCAATCTACAACATCTTGCGATTATGTCCCACAGTTTGTAACAATAAAAGATCATTTTGTCCAATTTGTGTCCAAATCAATTTCAGATATATATAACATTTGATTGCACGAGTCTGATAATCTCTTGACAATACTAGCCATTACAAAGGCTTAAAACAATCCTTACTCATCATTTATCATGTATTTTACCAATATGACAGTAATTGTTTCCTATGGCTGCTTAGACAAAGCCAAATCGATGAGAAGAAAACTTGCGTTCACGCTATGGCGAGCAATGAACTAACTCCGACATCATTCTCTGTACACTTACTTACACTTGATTATTAATTATAACACGCTCCATTGTGTCACTCATCAGCTCGGAAGATGGAGGTCGGCAGTTGGTTTTTATTGACTTTTGAAAAAAAACTGAAAAAAAACAAAGTATGTAAATTACTTGAGCACTTTAATTTTATGTCGAAGCAAGTGGCTTAACTTCTCTCAAAGTTCATATTGTTGACGCAAGGGAATTTACTCCTAGATCAGAGTTCTTTCTCAGTATACTATAACAATACTGTATATAAAGCTAACTTTACTACATTTTACTTCACTATTATTTGCAATATTGTTTTGATAGTTTTGGCAATGAGTACGATGTACTTCTTTTTGACTATTTTTGAATTATGGCTTCCATATTATTTGATTCTAATGCTGCTGATGAGAGGTTACTCCTTGAAACACGTATACAGCATAACTTAATTTACTGTTTATTGTGCTACTTGGGTATTTTTGTATTTTAAAACCATTGGAACGATGCCACTGCTGGTGGATCAGAGGTCCCTGAGGGTATTCACCAGTCCAATAGTCAGACATGTCCGACATGAAAATTTACCTAGCAATTTATAGAAATTTACTATTTTATAAGTTTTCTAACCCCTTAAAATACTACGGCTTCATTCCGTGTTTTGCACTCGATGGATGTCCTTAGTTCTGGATTTGGCTTTCTATTTCCATTTATTTGGTAATGAGTACTTCTTTTTTCGACTATTTTTGGATTTTGGCTTTCCATATTATTTGATTTTAATGCTGCTGATGAGAGGTTACTCCTTTAAACACGTGTACAACATTACTGAATTTACTGTTTATTGTGCAACTTTGGTATTTTTGTATTTTGCAAATCATGTTGGATATCTCCTAGGGCCTGCTCTACTAAAACAACGGTAGTAGAATACCGAAAGAACAAAGGATAGAAATTTACAAAAATCGAAGTCCAAAGACACGGCCAAAACGAGCACACAGAAAACAATGACCATAGACACAAAAAACAATGACGTTAGACAGATACAAAGCACAGAAACAGAAATTACAACATTCAAAACAAAGGCACACACTACTTAATAATTCATACGATTTTAAACCTCCGACGTTTGTAAAAGTCCCCTATCAGCTCATTTTCATGAATGCGTGGAGAGCTGCTGTTGATATAAAAATGTATTGAGCATAAGGGGAATATTCGCTAGCACAAAGAAATTTATGTGTAAAATCTTACCAAAATTTCAGAGTAGTTTTTTTCTTATGTTAGAGCTAGAAAAAAAGAAGGGAAACGGGGAATGTGTCAAAGACACAGCGACCCAAAGGGGAGTAATAACAACTCAAAGCCACCATTAGATCTTCAATGAACGATGAGAAAACCCCACACCAAAAGGCAGGTCGGAGTCGGCCCCCTAAATAAAGAGTAATCAGGTTCCGCGAAATAAATAATCTGGTTTATAAGAAAATATCATATATCTCATTTGCTTTTGTTGTCACTTTTATTGTTTTATTTTTGATCTTTTTATTTATGAACCAATGTTTGTAATTTAGTGATATGAGTTATGGCGTATTTATATCGTGACGAACGACAATAATAAAGTTCTTTTATTCTGAATGCAATACAATGAACTTAATTTTCTTTATTTCAGTTGAGCCACTTGAACCAAGTTTTGATGTTCCACTCTTCAACATTACAGCCAAGGCTGGAGAAACAGCTATTCTACCATGTTCTGTACAACAGTTGGGAAAACACTGGGTTTGTAAAAAATATACTAAGTATATTAAAGAAAATAAAGTGAATTCTTAGATACATTCACACGGCTATGTCTTACGGTCTCTTGTGGTCTCATGGCATTTCTATAACCGACCCACGTTGCATATATACATGAGAGTATAGTGTTCAGTTTGTTCTAAAAATTATCCACGCTCTGTTAATAATAAAGAAAATCTTTTTGATAATTCGTAGTATATTCGTGGCTTTCCTTGCTATTTATTGACGAACTCTTAACAAGCAGCTATAGCAGTAGAGCAGTCAAAGGGTGTGTGCTCTATATTTCAGTTCTAAGATACTTTTTCATGAGAGTATTTCTCATATGAATACACAATCATATATTCTAAGGCATTCTTATTTTTATAATTTCCAAATGTTATTCTGACCACCTGTTTATAGTACCCATGCACAACTTATGATTTGATTTACTAAGTTTTCTTGCATTTGATTCGATGAACGCCCTGTAGTTGTTAATATGTGTATTCTGTAAGTCATTTTGAAAGCCAACGGCCGGTAGCGATTGTAAGAACACTTAGCCAGTCATTTATATATTTGTTGAAGATCCAAAATCCATACACAAAAGCAATGATATGCATGGATGCAGCGTTGTTCAACATTTACCTATGTAAGCAATGAAAGCTCATTATTGAATACCTCATGGTGACTTCAACAATAAAAGCGTTGTTCCACTGCTTAGTTTTACCATGTGTTTGTAGCAATTTTGTCTCGTATGTATAAACTCAATATCCTGTCATCTATTACAAGCATACAAGAAGGAATAAAACGATATAAACGAGGAAAAGTATTTAATAATAATAATAAAAAAAAACAACAAAAAATATTCTCATTTCATGTTTCAAATTTACAAAAAAGTGTATAGAAGTATTTGATTGTTTATTGGAATTCAAGCAATTTTGGTATTCTGGATTTCGATGGACAGGAGACATATATAGTATTGGAATATGCCATTTTATATGACCTCCTGGTATAAGCCTCTGAATAACGTACTTAAGATGCACAAATTCTAATTATGTAGTTTCGAGAGACATGTTGAACCATACAAAACTTGAAATGACGTTTGATTTGATTGTTTGCAACCTTTTTCATTTAAGATTAGCAATGAAGGGATATGGAGTAAATAAAGTCTCTACAAATACATGGTAATACTAAGCAACGGAACAACGCTTTTATTGTTGTTCTTCATCTTGAAGTCACCATTGAATATGAGTTTGCGAATTTGAGTTTGCGAATGAACATTTCTCTGCTAGTAAATTTGAGTGTCAAATCCCCACGCAATCCCTGAAATCACAACCAGGCAGTCTTTACTCCAATAATTTCCTCATTTGGATTGTTTTTTATTTGAATGTTCGCAACTTAATCACTTTTTATAAATATTTTGCAAAATATTATCTGATTGGTAGAATTTTGTTATCAATTTTCATTACAATCTATGATTGATCTTTTCAATAATTTGCAAATTTGTTTCTTGAAATGATTTGAAGTACCGTCAGTCTAAAACGAACAACCCAAGGACAATGGCAACGTCGGAAAAACAAAGAAACAAAGACATAACATGAGCACGGCACAAAAAGAAAATGAAGACGCATCCTTTCATTCACCACACACATACACAAAAATGAGCAACATGAAGGTTCGCCCGATATTTTTTATGAATATCTGATTAGTAAAAGTGTGAGTGTCAAATCTCCACACATTTTCTGAAAATAGCATCTCGAAGTGATTTGATTTAAAAAAAATCGCATTTGGAGTGAGTTGAAAAACTACGTTTTTTTTTCTTCCATTTTGTTAGTAGAAGTCAGAATAACAATGAAAGGATATGGAGTAAGTGTACATTAGACATGTATCTACGAATACATGGTGAAACTAAACACTGGAACAACGTTTTTTTTGTTGTTCTTCATCTTGGCGTAACCATGAGGCCTTCATCAATGAGCTTTGCTCATACCTCGTAGTAAGTGTAAGACGACCCTGAGCACCGGTTTCAGTGGAATTTATTGCCAAAGTCGATCATCCGTATGGATACGGGATCGTCAACAAAAAAAAAAAAAAAAAAAAATCCACGAGTCAATCAAAACATAAACAACCACAGGGCACTCATTGGGGCAATTGCAAGAAAACTTGGCAAAATATTTTTTTTAATTTGTTTTAATAATTCTGTCATTTAAAATACTATTAATGTTTCATTTTCATATAATTTTAGTTTTAATTTGTTTAAAGATCTGTTATGAACATTTTTTGTTATACAAGAAACTTTGATTCTTTTATTCTTTCATCTCTCTTTTCTATTTCTTTTGATTCTCTCGATTTCGTAGCACTTAAACTAATTATTTACCTCAAATAATTCATCAGAGAATTATTTACTTCGAATTTATAAGTTCTACCTCATTTATTTTTATGCATATTCATTTACATTTTTACTCTCTGTTGTGATTCACTTAAATGTTAGAAAAAGTTTAGGACATTTTCATTTAGAAAAAAATTCCCGATCCTAGGATTGACCTTTGCTACCTTCCTATAAAAACATCGTAGTCAGACCGCTTTGATAAATTCACTCGGCTACGAATAGGTTAGAGTGACAACAGATCAAAATCTCAGGTAAATTTGATGATACAATCTAATCGGTGTTTGTAGGTGTTTGTATTATATACTTGATTTTTTTTTGAAAACTTAGGAGTATCTCCCTCGTGCAAAGCTCTGTCCTTAGCTGATTTTGGCTTTATATTTAGATCATATTGGTTATTTGTTCTCTATCAGTTTTTACATATTTTTGAGTATATGGTCTTCCAAACCTTTAGATTTTATCAGCACTGAAGAGACATAAGTTGTCGAAATGCGCATATGCAGAAATTAAATTCACAGTTACTTCGGTATTTTGTTATTTGACATAAAATAATTATGAAAGGAAACGTTCGCGTATGCAGAACAAAAAAAATTGATGTATCCTTAATAAACATAAGTTGAAATTATATTTTAATGGCGGGATGTCAGTAGTATTTCTATGACATACATGTATATACTTTTGTATATTTTTATTCTGACGGTCTTTAAGTCAGTTAAAGTATTTTCCAGAGTAATTAATTTAAAAGTACTTTCATAGAAAAGGAGCGGTTAAAATGTCTTCAACCTGTGCGCTCAAGAACCTGTCTTTTTTAAAGGAAGCACTTTAATTTACTCAATTACTCTGAAACGTACCTTAACTATTACAGATAAAATTGCTCTTTGAAGATTTCAGTTTTTGTCCCCATGAAGAAAATCCCCATAAGTCGTGAAACGTAACCGGCGTGACACAAACTCTGAAAATATCACCTTGCAGTGAATAAACTCAATTATATTTCTTTTTGAACTATTTTGTAATTATAGAATGATTTAATCTGGCGATATGAATTTCATTAAAATCTTTCCGAGAAAAAGAATTCTGAGAATCAAATTGCAAGGCAATCTCTGACAATATCAACTTGTATCAATATAAAATCTATGTACAAAAAAGGTTGAAACTTTTTTTAATTTATCTTTTACTTTCATATGCAATGAAGAATCATAGGGCATTCGACAAAACAAAACAAATATGCTTGACTTCTACATTTTATCATTTAAACTCAAAATTTAAGGGGGCTTGATATTTTTTCCCGATATAAAGAGTTGTAGGAAAACGTTTCATTTCACAGCAGTTGTAAAACTATATTTCACATTGTTGATAGAAGTAAATGTAAATATCCTAGAAAAGACAAAGGAGCCTACAAATTATATCTTGTTCTCTCTCATCTTTTTTTATATTAAAACTGTTTCACTTTTCTGTACTTTAGAAGAGAAAAAGTTGTCGAAATGTTGATTTGCAAAATTCAAATATCCTGCAGCATCTATACTTTATCGCATTACGACCGATTGATTGATGTATCTGTACTTGTATGTCAGGACTATTGAGGTCGACAATTTTTTCGGTTGTTTCCACCTTATTAGTCTTTTTGTGTCATGGACTATGGCTCTTGACAAGACTATTCGGTAATTTTTTTATTACCCTCATTTCTTATTATTTTCGTTTCAATGATAATAATATATATATTGCGTAGTCCTATATGATTTGTTAATGTTTATCAAATTGCCAGGACGTTTATTAATATATTGTGTCCGTCTGATAATGTATCTTTGCATGAGGGTATATTATCCACCTTTTTCGACAAGAGCTGACACTGCAATTTAAACGTTGTTAGAGGTACCATTGATCATTGAATAAGATATTAGTTTATTGCTGCGGTCAAGGAAGTGGCAAAACTTTCAGTTTATCGAAATTAAGATTTACACCCCAAGCTCTATACCTTCCCCCGACTCGTCGTCGTGCAAAGACAACATTGTATACACTTGTATACACTTGTCAGGTATTCACGTCTGATATATCTACAATGTAGACATTTGACATCGATGAATCTAACACATTGTGTAAGCTTGGGTGTTAATCTTGACTCAATTACAATCAAAGTTTTGTCACTTCCTTGACCGCAGCAATAATATTACATATACAGACAGGCAAGAAATGTAAAAAATATGTGTCGCCAACCATCTCACCCACTTTCTTGTTACATCTGAAGTGCCACTTTAAAATGAAGAAGAGTACGATATCTGTTTTCCCAAGATTAAAAAAAAATAACCATGCTATTTTTCGTCATTATTTGGTCGATTAATTTGATTTTGTAAAATTTATTAACATCAGAAATAGTTCTGTAAACGTAGCACTTTCTTTATGCCAAAACATATAGTAACTCAAAGTTAATATTCAATCAACTGGACATTTTAATCGATAAGTAGCCATATATTAATCAAGTCAGTCGACTTGAAATGGAATAATTTTCCTCTTTTTGTTTGCCTTATTCTGAAATATTGCCAACTGAATGACATTTGAGACATTTAACTTCAACAGCACATTAAATGAAAAATAGGTATCCGTGTTTCCATTTCCACAAAGTAATTTATATTTTCAATTTTAATAAATCGTGTGTAGTTGTCATGTTATCTTCAGTTAACCAATTAAGTGATTAAGTATATACATTTTGAAAATGGCAAGTCTGATATCAAATGAATTGATTTCCATGACACATAAAAAGTATTACTTCTTCAAAGCCCACAGACAAGTGCAGAAAAAGTAGACGTCAATGAATAGTTTTTATTATTTTTATACATATTTCATTAAAAATAAAAACACAAAAAATAAGAAATTTTGCGAATAGTCAATTTACAGTTCATGTAGAAATCATTCCTTCAAAAATGTTGATAAGACTCACTTTTTAAGTTAATATGTCATTTCTTGTTTTAGCAAAATATGAAAAAAAAATACATAGAATTTTGTTTTAGACAATTGCTTTTATTGAAAAAATGGACATCCAACATTAAGAAATTTTTTAAATAATATGAAAGAAACAACAATCAAACGAATCTATCGGCAGATTATGACTTTTATGACTTGAAAACTTAAGTAAACTTCATCGATGCAATTTGAAATGTAACATGGTTCAAAATAATATGGCTATCCTACACCATCCAAGTAACACTCGGGTTAATATTGGCCCTTTAAGATAATAAAATCTGATATTATCTAAGATTTGAAATCACAGCAATGACAGTGGGTCTTCTTCGGTCACATTTTTAGTAAAATAAAACAAAATATGTTAAAATGCTGATAGAGAAAGAACTAACCATAATTGCTGCGAATAGAAATGCATACTAGATACACTCCTTGGGTCAATCAATTTTATGATAATGTTTTGAAATACTAGTATTAGAACAGCACCATGAACACTTAACCCATGATACCCTTTGATTTTGTACCAGCGATACTTAAAATGCTGGAGAAGACCTTGAATTTGTACTAGTAATATTTAATTTGCTGGAGAAGTTTGCTAGTGATACTTTCATTGCTGGAGAAGTTTGCTAGTGATACTTTCATTGCTGCAGAAGTTTGCTAGTGATACTTTCATTGCTGGGGAAGACTTTAAATATTTGCTAGTGATACTTTAATTGCTCAAGAGGATTTTAATATTGCTAGTGACAATTAAATTTGCTGACGAAGACACAATAGTGAACTTTAATAAAGTTAGACTTGGGTACTTTTATATTTTGGGTGAAATTTATGTTGATAAGCTCCTATTGCACTCGAATTTTATTTCTTACTTTACACATAATCGACTGAAGTTTCTACCAATAAATTGTTATTGTGCAGCACATCAATAAGTGGTCAAATTGTTTATTATTGAAATCAAAGTAATTATAAAATTGAAACAAAGCTGCGTTGTACGTAACAAACGAATCATTACAAATATATTATAATGGGGGTATTAACAAAATTACCGATCAGAGTTGTCAAGAGCCGAATTCCACGAGACAAAAAGACAAGTCAGGTGGAAGCCATCGGAAAAATGTCGACAGCAATGGTCCTGAACTGGTACAGGCATTTCAAAAGAAATGGTGGTTTAAACCGGATTTATGGCATGCTAAACCTCCCCTTCCATTGCGATAGCGTCTAATGAGAAGGTCTGTATAATTTGTGCTAGCTCTCGCAGAACGAATCAACTGTGAAACATACATTCCGTAAGTAGGAAAAGCCGGAATATTACTGTCCATGCTAGGGAAATTGATAATTTTGAAATTAAAATCGTTCCTTTTGTTATAAATTCTAGTACTGAGATGACCATTTTTGAGATGCAAGTCCGAAAAGATGTATATCTAGTGGTTTCTGTCGTTAGAATGAATTTAAAACATGCAGAATCCGAATTAATAGCAACGTATGTATGTTATTTATTACTACTGGGCCGATGCCTTTGTTGGTGGACTGCTAGTCCCCGAGGCTATTCACCAACCGAGTAGCCAGTACTTCGGTGCTGACCCGAAAACCGATTTGATATAGATTTGATGTAGAAACTTGCAATATCTAAATCTAATAAAATTTTGGTCAAAACTTAGGAGTATTTATCTCTTGCATAGCTCTGTCCTTAGCTGATCTTGGCATTTCTATTCACATCCTATTCATTTGGTAATTTGCTCTCTATCAGTTTTTACACATATTTCCAATATTTTTATTTTATCTGCATTGAAGAGACATAAGTTGTCGAAATGCGCATATGCAGAATCCAAATTTACAACTTCGGTATTACGTGATTTTTTTAGTTTTGGCGAATATATCTTAGAAAAACATTTAGCAAAAGATGCGTTATAGATGGAAAGAACATCATCAATATATCTATCAGTGAGATTGAAGGATCTAGCATCTTTTATGATCTGTCATGAGTCCTTGAAGAAATTCAGTCTCGTAAAAATATGAAAACAAGTCTGTGAGTAGAGGATCACAATTAGATCCCATTGATATGCCAACTTACTGTTTGATAAATAGCACCTCCAAATGTGACAAATATATTATCAATTAGAAAAATGACCTGTTGGTTCTCAAATTTATCTGTCCTGATAGAGTATGCGTTAACAAGGTATTTTCAAAGTCATTTTTACTCATTCTCTATCTTTTGATATTTGCTTTCCTTTATCTGCACTGCACTTTAGACACATTAAAATAAAATTGAGAACTTGAAATTCAGACACAAACCGTTATTTCATGCGACAGTATCACAAGTTAAAAATAGAATAAGAATAGCATTGTTCTACAGCATTACCTGAAACATTTGGTTTGGAATCATGGTCAATGATATCAAATTATATTGTCACAATATATATATATATATATATATATATATATATATATATATAGTCAAGAATTAGTATATCATAAATGCTTTTAGTTGGTTTTCTTCTGTTTTAAAAGCATTCTTGACTTTGTAATGCGACAAATCAGGATAGTAAATGTTGTGACATATATATATATACAAAACACAAACAAAATATATACATATATTATAGAGAGGGCTATACCAGCTGTATATACATTAGGTTAATATTTGTTTTCAAAACTACATACACTTCAGTACTTTTAATGTTATGAATCTATTTTTATTGACATTATAGGTGGCATGGTTAGACCCCAGAGAGAAAGTCTTAACAGCTAGAGACCAACGAATTATATCAGATGCTCGGATCAGTGTAGAACGACCGTTTAAAGATGACTGGAATTTGTATATTAGAGAAGTGGAACACACAGATGCTGGAAAATACATGTGCCAAATAAATACTAATCCAGTAAAAATAAAATACGTAATGTTATATGTTCATGGTAAGCTATCTA
>MJUU01045929.1:0-22555 GCA_002080025.1 Modiolus philippinarum | reverse complement strand
AGATAAAATCTAAACTTTTGGAAGACCATTATATCAAAGATGTTCAAAAACTGATAGAGAACAAATAACCAATATGATCTAAATGTAAAGCCAAAATTAGCTAAGGACAGAGCTTTGCATGAGGGAGATACTCCTTAGTTTCGATAAAATTTACAAAAATTTAGATATTGCAAGATTTCAAATACAATCGGCTTTCGGGTCAACACCGAAGTACTGACTACTGGGCTGGTGAATACCCTCGGGGACTAACAGTCCACCAAAAATGATATATCATGGAAGCAATATATGCCTTCCTTCGATATCTTTCTGTTTTACTACGATCCAATCGAGAAAAGAAGAATTTCTAATACTCATGCAAGAAATATTTGAACTCCGAGACAACATTTTTCTTACTTTTGTCAGCGAACAATTACTTGTTACAGTACAATATATAATTTTGATTAATTTGCAGATGCATACCATTAAGTTAATACTTGTATTCCATTTTCATACTTTGTATTTCTATGAGTATTGTCCCATATACATTTATTTACTCCACATCCCTTTTTTGTCTATGACCGACCAACAAATTGCTTATTTTGATGAAGAATGAAGTGATATCCTTCTTCACACAAGCGTTTCCCAAATTTTTCATTCTAAAAATATTTGTTTGACATTGCAGTTGCTCCAGAAATATATTTAGTTCCCAAACGTTTGAGTCAGGCAGTAGGAAAAGAGACAATATTTGACTGTCGAATCACAGCAAATCCAAATTTTTATAGTGCATGGGTGCGGGATGGACAGGAAATCCAGAACAATCATAAATTCCATATTGAACTTTATACAGAGACTAAAAATACTGTTACTCTAAGTCTAAGAATAAAAATGATAGATCACGGTGATTTTGGAAAGTATTTTTGTAAAGCATCTAATAGACATGGGCAGGACAAAGAAGTTATGATTTTATCAGGTAAGAACTTATCCAAGATACTATAAAGATGTTAAGACAACAGAAGGGATTGCCTTCCTTTATAAATCTCAAAATACTCCGTTTATTATTTCTTGGTTCAACCGTGTACATATGTATCAGCTATTACGAGAATATTTTAATTTAAGAAAAATAAAACCTTAACATAAAAAAGGGTTACAAAGGAACCTGATCTTATTTTCAAAATGAGTAGGAATAAACATATGAAATTAAAATATAAATGTACAATGAAAATACAGTCAAGAAAGTGGCTTTTGCTTTTTTGCTGATGTGCTCACTCAGTAGTTATTTTTATTGCACGGACAAATATCTTTGTTCATAAAAATGATTTTCTACCAAAGATAAGGAGACTTACGTGACATTATTTGTGATCTATTAGCTTTTCCATCTGTTTTCATTTTTGGTCCTCCACATGTTTTATTTATTCTCTGCATTTAGAATTGTCGGAATGGCCAAAAGCAGAATTCTGATCAATTGTAGTTGTTTATTTTTTTGATGTATCAACACATGATCAATGCCTATGCCAGAGGACTCCCTCTGTCCGGATATATTACCAACCAAGAAGTCAGTTAAAATCACTTTATTCTCGGTATTTGGTTTGCAGGTTTAGTCAATAAACGTCCATAGCTTCTAGAATATGACTTTGCCTAAACGTTTTTTGTCCTTGGCCATAAAATGTCAAGTGACTTGAACGTCCAAATGTATGTACCAGGCTTTGTTTAGGGACAGGGCGCCATCTGTTGTGCAGTATTTATAAGGTTTTGATCCAATACTTGGACGCTGTTAATGTGAAAAGAAGGATAATTCTAATTTTTCGTCTAGGTAATTTTTCAATACATGTACATTACATTTTCTTCGACGTTGCAATTTATTGCACAGCACGTTATGATTAAAAAAGTATTAAACAGTTTTGAATTTCGGTATTCTACGTAATATTAGCTTTCCACAGTGTAAGTTAACGAAAACGTAACATTTATTTAACATTGTGTTAACGACAACCCTAACATTTGCTACAAAATGAGATAACAGTAAATGTTACTACTGCAACGGTTTCATGGGTGTCAGTACTTCAAAAACTATTCATGTACTGCAGAAGACCAAGCACACAAAACCCATTGAGTCGACCGTGAAAAATACAAGGAAAGTGTACTCAATAGTGTGCTTCAAAGTACTATCATTAACACTTTTTATTTATTATTTTCTTTCTAGAATTAATAATAAGAACAGAAGCTCCAAAAACAACAGCTGATACTTTTATTTTGCCTACAACGAGAGGAGGAAATATCTTGGGTCAGTATGATCCATCAAGAGAAAGTCTTGGAGCTGGAGATGGAGCTGTCTCTCAATTTACTAACGGAGGTAAAGATGGCTACATACCTTCATGGTCACATGGTTATCAAAACCCTCCTGACAGTTACGCTACCCACGGTATTATTTTTGTTTATAATGTTACTGTTAAGAATGTAAATAGGTGACTGTTCAAATCAAACACAAACACAAAAAATAAAAGGACGAGGATTGTCAAATGATCAAAGCATAAAAAGGCGAACCCATTACAATCTTGACAAATATCAGCAGCATAACCTTGAATAATATTCTTTTATAAACAACAAAAACTTAACAAGTAATACCATTAGATTAAAGGTATATAACTATTGTTTATATAGCCGTGTAAAGGATTATATTTGAGTCAAATTTACAGAATAGGCCAGAAAATTAAGTTTTCTTGCGTCTGTTACCTTTTCATTTGCAGATAAATAAAAGACTAAGATTAAACTATGAATAAAAACAAAAAAGAAACAACTAGAAAGAGGACACAATGTTACGCAATAAAATTGGATGTGAGACACAACTCAAACATGTGTCGTAATAACTCAAACATTTGATATGATGCAATAACTAAAACATTTGATGGGGGAGGTTTGGGTACCCATAAACCGGTTTAACCCTACCACTGGCTTTTGCTAGTGCCGGTACCAAGCCCGGCTATCCCGAGTTCCTTTCATAATTTATGTTTTTCTCTTGTTATTATTATTTTTTCTAGTGCAGTTCGCTTGCAAATTATGGCATGTGATTGTAGTTACCGGTCATTGTAGGTGTTTACTGTTATCCTGTTTTTGTTATTTGAATATCCTCGGACATCACATTTTGGCGAGAAAGCTATTGCACTTGCTGTTTCGTTAATCCCGGTTGTAAAATGACGAACGTTAGAGACACTATAGTTACATATTGATACTAAAGTGTTATTTGATTAATGTGATATACATGAGTTTCAGATAACATGTTAGTTCAGCTTAACCATTCAGCAGAATGTAGTTTCATTTATTTTCATGTATTTTTCATGTATTTTTATCTGGCAGGTCCATACTTCACCCAAAATGGCTGTCAGTGGGATCATAATTTTAACATTTGACCTTATGGAAACACATTCAAAGATCTTATATCAAACTGCTTATGACATTACAACCAAATTAAATCAGAATGGTACTTAGATGGCCTCTACCATAAGAATTTCCTTCAGGCCCGTGGTACATCCAAGATAGCCACCAGCAATGAGCATGGTTTCAACATTGGACCCTATGTAAAAGACATTCAAAGATCTTCTTCTCAGAAAAAATCAGTCCAATTAGGACCAAACTTTCCCACAATGGTCTTCAGATGGTCCGTCCCTCGTCCAAGATGATCGCCAGCTGGGAACATAGTTTTAAATTTATACCCTTTGGAAACACATTAAAAGATTTTCTTCTCAGAAACTACCAGTCCAGTTATAACCAAACTTAGTCACAATGGTTCTTAGATCGTCTCTTCCAGAGATTGTTATCCGGCAGGTCCGTACCTCATCCAAAGATAGTCGCCAGCTGGGAACAAAGTTTTAACATTGTACATATTTGCTTTAAACATATTTATTTTGCTCACAAAATACAAAGGGGATCAGACACAAGTTATTCCAACTTATAAAAGTCTTCTCCCAAATACAATACAGTTACAATAATAATAGAGCATGTTTATTTAAGACATACATATCAATATTCATATTAATCTAACTGAGTATGACAAAAAAAAAAAGAAAACAATGCAAACTTAACACAAGCTGAATTAATAATAATGAAAAGAATTATGATGATGATGATGATGTGTCTGTGTCTGTCTGATATTAGACGAGTATAAATCTCTCTGATTTTTTTATATAATCAAAAACGTGCTTGAAGATGTTTTCATTCTGATCTGTTGTAAGAGCCGAGTTACCACATGTCAAAAGCTGAAGGTCTACAGCGTAATCATTTGGTATCCAAGTGAGGTTTTGAAATAAATTAAATCTTAATCGTGTGTAATTTGGACAATCAAAAAAGAAATGATAGGAATCTTCGCGTTCAGCACCACAACGACAAGTGGGACTATTTATAATGTTTACTTTGATCAAATCATAATTCAAAAACGAGGCAAAACAACTAAGTTGAGTTAATGTTATATTAAGTTTACGAGGGCCGAAACCGTAATAAATTGGAACATTTCTATTATCGCTATTTTTTCGCAATTCATTTTTAAATCTCGAAATTGAATCTATATTTCTTACTGACGGATCTAAATTATTCCAGCTGCGAATAGTTGACGGAATAAAAGAGTTGTAAGTTGTCGACAGTCGACAGAATGGTAGTATAATGTCCTCTCCATTTCTCAGAGGATAGACAGTCGTAGTCTGGATTGTTGGGGGTATTAGATTACAAACATATTGCGGGGCGTTATTATGGGAAATATTATAAAAAGTTTGTAATTTTCTCCGTTTGCGCCTATCTGCCAAAGTTTCCCAACCTAATTCCCTATATATCAATACTGTACAAGCAAATATTGGAAGACCAGTTACTATTCTAGCAGCTTCAAGTTGTAATTGATCAAGCTTAGTAGAATTCCCATCTCCACAATTGTCCCAAACTTCACAGGCATACTCAAATATTGGTCTTATAAAAACTTAATTTGTCAGTTGGTAATGGGTCTGGAGCTGGCATGTCAGTTAACTGCTAGTAGTCTCTTGTGATTTCATGTTTATGTCCGTATATTTAGTTCTTTCAGTTTCATTTTTCACAGTTGACTCAGTCCTGTTGCCAACTGAATTTTACTGTTGTTACGATCGTTTTTTTATTTATCACATTGGCTATAGGGGGAAGGTTTGGGCCCAATAAAACTAGTTTAACCCCGCCGCAGCAGGTTTGCGCCTGTCCTAAGTCAGGCAATTTATTAAGCCTTTGTGTGTCTTGTCTGTTTTCTAGTTAGTTCACTTTATGTCTATCGGAGTCTAGGAAGATGCTTATTTCGCTGAACTTGATTACTCTTTTATTTAGGGGCCAACTCCGACCTACCGTTGGATGTGGGGTTTCCTCACCGTTCATTGAAGATCTTATGGTGGCTTTGAGTTGTTATTGCTCCCCTTAGGGTCGTTGTCTCTTTGACACATTCCCCGTTTCCCTTCTTTTTCTTAGATATAGTTTTTCTAAATTTTTTCTAGAAAGTTTATATTTTAATTTTCGAAGTACATTCAGGTGCCTGGAAATACTCTGTATTACATTTTCTATGTGTATATTCCATTTTGCGTCACTACTAAAAGTGACACATAGATGTTTGAGACAGTTTTTAATTGGCAAATTCTTACCATTAAGTGGAAAATGAAGTTGCGGGGTATCGATGTTCGAGAATAGTAATATTTCTGTTTTATCCGGATTAAAAGACATAATTGGAAACACATTCAAAGATCTTCTTCTCAGAGACTATCAGTCCAATTACAACCAAACTCAGTTACGATGGTTCTTAGATGGTATCTTCCAAAAAATATCCCACAGGTCATTACCTCATCCAAGAAAGCCACCAGCAGGGAACAAAGTTTTACATTTGACCCTATGGAAAAGACATAGAAAAACCTCTTAATCAGAAACTAGCATTCCAATTAGAATCAACTTAGTCACAATGGTCCTTAGATGGTCCCTTATAAAAACGTATCCCACAGATCCCTACCTAATTCAGGATTGCTATCAGTGTATATTGTAGTGTATATTGGATTGATTTTAAAAAAAAATGACCTCTGAAATCTCTAATCCAATTTGAACTAAAACATCCTGGAGTAGCCCATTTCAAAATGTGCGTCTCGCATATCTCCATCCTATCCAAGGCGGGATTCATCAGGAAACATAGTTTGACATTGGACACTATCGAAAATACGACTCATCTATCTATGTCAGCCACGGTCCAGATGAACGATATAGGCTCTTGAGAGCCTCTTGTTCATTTGTGGCAAGTAATATTATACTCGCAATATAAGTGGTCTTTTTTGTTTGCTTTAATTTTTGCAATAATTCTACAATGTGGGAACCTTAATAGTTGAAACTTGGATTTCAAAAAGAAACTATTTATTTTGTGTTTTAAAAAATGCTTTAAGATCTCATATTAATTCTATTATCAGTACTTTATCTAATGTATATTGATTTGTATCATAATAGAAGTTTTGTCATATGCCTAGTATAATTTGGTTTACGATTAGATACTGTTTAGTCCCCAAGGTATTCTGTTTCAATTTTTTTTAAGATATCATCTAACAACAACTTCTTTTATTGTTTTAGGTCGAGGAAGAGACAATACAAATACATCGGGGATGCTACGACAAAGTATTATATACGTTCTGTTCGTGTCCAGTTTTTTAATGGTTGTGTAATTTTGGTAAACACTTTTTCATATATAAACCATCATCGTATCGTGTCCAAATGAAACAATGAATTTATTGGAGTTATCTTATATGTTGTTTTTTGTTTCTCATCAATTCAGTGATTCAAACAACATAGGTATGATTTAACATACCAGAAAAAAAATCCATTCCATTTCAATTTGAAAAACACATTACTAAAGCGAAATACTATGTGAACGTTTATGACGTGATTTTTCAAGGTCATATTAATTAGTAATTAGTTATGTGATTGAGAAGCACTGTAATTTGATTTCCGAACTAATGTTGGTATTCCAAAAATGTATAAAAAGTACTTGTATATACGTGTGTCTAATTTTGTGTAAATGTACAATGACAAAAAGATTCATGTATTAATTTTGTAGATACTATTTGTGATTTTTTTATGCGAGTTTTGGGTCTATGCAATAGTAATGCAAGTAGTGATGTGTCCTATATATCTACGTTTTTTTCTTCAATATTTATGACTTTAAAAATGTGTCATACCAAGATATTGAAATAGTCATAATAGCAATGTCTTTCCCTGAGAAATCGCGTATTTTAATCAGAAAAAAATGTGATTTTCGTTTTTTCTAAGAAAATTATAATTCTATTATTCACTTTATTGTTGCAACTGAATATATTGGTTTAACTTATATTCAGACGTTTACATATATTGTCAGAACAATAAAAACATGATCATGTGGTAAAGTAAGGTGTCTTTCTCACCAACCAAATGTGGTTAAAATACTTAAGTGTGTGTGTGTGTGCGTGTATGTGTTTGTTTGTATGTGTGGGGAGAGAGAGAGAGAGAGAGAGAGAGAGAGGTCTGAAGTTTAAAATGATAGAAATTTTGTGTATGATTATGGGAGAGAGTAAACATAAAATCATTAACTTTACAATGAATAGTGATTACAGTATGGTTGTATAAATGATAGATTGCTTTAGTAGATATATAATAAATGTGTTCATGACCATCAATATCTGTTTCAATAAAAGAGAAATAATAGACTTTGCATTCTTAAAATAATCCCACTTTATCATGTCATCTTTCGTAAACTTGGTATTCTCAAGCCAATTTTATCTCACCTCGGCATGAATTATTTACTTGATATTCTCAAACTTAGTTCACCTCTCATTGTCGTACATTAAATAATTATTATTCTAAAACCAATTGCACCCACGTTGTCGTGTATTGAATGCTTAGTATTCTTAAATTAATCACGCCGAACCTTGTCGGCTATTCCGAGGTCCAATCTTGTTTACGTTTGTCTTTTTTTCTTTCATTTTTGTTTTTTTTTCTTGTGTAGTTCCATATAGACTTTGGGCTGTGACTGTTACTTTTTGCTTCTCCCAACTCATTTGCTACTTTGATACCTGAGGCCGATACAGTGACTTCCTTGATAGTGTATGGTTGCTCACAAACAGGGTACATAATCAAGGCTTTGTTACCCATAACTGGTAGTCACCACTCTAGAAATTTTACGGTCGACATGACGATCTTGTGGACCGCTATGAGATATCTGTTTCTGAGGACTATTAGGCCACCAGCAGTGGCATCCACCTAGTGGTAACAAATAACAAAATACCGAAGTAACTGTAAATATATTTTCTGCATATGGCCATTTCGACAACATATGTCTCTTCAGAGCAGATAAAGGTAAATATTCAAAACATTAATATTGCAAGTTTCCAAACAATTTGAATTCTGCATCCATAAAATTATGCAACTACAAAACTAATATGGTAGTATCGTCTAAGCAGCTGTTGAACTTTATCATAAAAATGGAATAATTATTATTGATGCAACATAAGGTAAAAATTGTACATGCATAGGGATGAATTTTATGAAAAAGATCGTACATCAAGTACAAACAAAAGGTAAGTTAAGACGAAAGAAAACTAACACAAAATAAGTTTTACTCTAATGGAATATTTACCGACGGATAAAATAATAAATTGTTAAACAGAACAATAAAAAAGAAACGAACAAAAGCAAAAAGGGAACAAACAAACAAAAAAAAACCAAAACAAAACATAACAAAAAAAATAACACAAAAAAAAACACAAATAAAAAAAAATGTGAGAATGGGTCCATAGGACACGGATGCCCCCGCCTCCTTGAAATCGAAACCCCAAGATCTATTTAGGCATAATTATTTACTCTATATATATAATAATTATAAAATAGGATCTGTCTCTTGTGATAACTGGTTTGGTTTTGATATAATGCAGAGTTCCCACAAATAAATTGCGAAATAATCTTATATGCAATTTGAATCTATTTTCAGAAACTGTGATCTTGACCTTGGGGGTTCCAACCCGGAAATCAATAGGGTTCTGTCTTGGGTGATAAGTAAGCATGTGACCAAGTTTGGTTTTGATCCAATGCAGGATACTCAAATTATCATCTTGAAACCAAAATTTCATTGACATTTTAGTCTATTTTTAGCAACTGTGACCTTCACCTTTGGGTACCACCCCGGAAATCAAGAGGGTTCTGTCTTGGATGATAAGTAAGCATGTGGCCAAGTTTGCTTTTGATCCAATGCAAGAAACAGAAGTTATCATCCGGAAACCAAAATTTTATTAAAGTTTTAGTCTATTTTTGACAACGATGGCCTACACCTTCGGGGTACCAACCTGATATTCAATAGGGTTCTATCTTTGGTAATAAGTAAGCAAGTGAACAAGTTTGATTGTGATCGGATGCAGGATACTCAAGTTATCATCCGGAAACCAAAATTTTATCTAAATGTTTGTCTATTTTTAGCAAATGTGACCTTGACCTTAGAGGTACTGAAAATCGATAGGGCTCTATAACAGGTGATAAGTAAGCACGTGACCAAGTTTGGTTTTGATCTAATGCAGAAAATAGAAGTTATCATCCGGAAACCAAACTTTTATTGAAATTTTAGTCTATTTTTAGCAACTGTGACCTTGACCTTGGAGGTATCAATCTGAAATTCAAAAGGGTTCTATCTTGGGTGATAAGTCAGCATATGACCACGTTTAGTTTTGATCTGATGCAGGATACTCAAGTTATTATCCGGAAACAAAATTTTATTGAAATTTTAATCTGTTTTCAGCAAATGTGACCTTGACCTTGGGGGTACCAACCTGAAATTCAATAGAGTTCTAACTTGAGTGATAAGTAAGCATTGGACCAAGTTTGGTTTTGATACGATGCAGGATACGGAAACCAAAATTTTATTGAAATTTTAGTCTATTTTTAGCAAGTGTGGCCTTGACCTTGGGAGTACCAACCAGAAAATCAATAGGATTCTGTCTTGGGTGATAAGTAAGCAAGTGACCAAGTTTGCTTTTGATCCTATACAGGATACTCAAGTTATCATCCGGAAACCAAAATTTTATTGAAATTTTAGTCTATTTTTAGCAACTGTGACCTTGACCTTGGGGGTACCAACCTAAAAATCAATAGAGTTCTGTCTTGGTTGATAGGTAAGCATGTGACCAAGTTTGGTTTCGATCCAATGTAGGATACTCAAGTTATCATCCGGAAACCAAAAAGATGGACGTATGGACGGACGTACCAATCAGGGTAAACCTTAATGCCGCCGACNNNNAACAAAAATCGGGTATATAAGAACGAAGCCGAGCTTTAGAGCACACATATATGTATTAATTCAAGGATGTCCAATGATTTTACACAAATGTGCTGAATGAAACTTTTTTCAAGATAAACAACAAAACATGACATAATATGTTTATACTTTATTAAAACAATCATATAATTCCAGTACAACACATTTAATCGCTACTGAAAAAAAAATTATACTCATTTTCTGTTTATAAATATACAAATTTAAGTCCAGTGCTCAGACAAGCCAAAGATAAACAGGAAATTTACAAAAAATTGTTGCCTAAAAGATTCAATTGAAACTCTTTTGATTCAATTGAAACATTGTAGGTGTTTGCTGTTTTCCTGTTTTTGTAATCTTTTCATGTGTTATCATGTATTATTCAATAGTGTCAACACAATATGACCACGAACAAGTGAATAAGAATTTGAAGTGTACACGACCATCCACTTAACTGACACGATAAAGTTCGAAAATGATGTTAACAAAAATTGATCGCCACTAGTCATTTTCAAAATCTTAACAAGCCATGTTTAAAACTACTTTCATAGGAGAGTTAAAGATAATAATAAAATATTTCTGTTCAATTATATAAGGTAATTTAAATGCGTGTAACCACCAGCCCTTTAGTGATTCTGTGACGACTAGAAAACCGATTCAATTGGAAATTTGCAAGATATCAAAATGAAGAATTCTTTTTAAAACTTAGGCGTATCTCCCTCGCAAATACCTCTGTCTTTAGCTGTTTTGGTCCATTCATTTTGGGTCTTATTGGTTATTTGTTCCCTATCAGCTTTTACAGATATTTCGGTATTATGGTCTTCCAATTATTTGCTTAGATCTTCACTTAAGAGACATAAGTTGTTGAAATGTCCATTAAGCAGAAACTAAATTTAGAGTAAGTTCGGTATTTTGTATGTATAGTACTTCTCAGACTGTCAATTTGTTATACTTTTTCTTTTCTGTGCACACTGCAGTGTAAGTTGATATAAAAATTAAAAAGTATTATTGACAAATTTAATTGTTAATGAACAAATAAAGGGATATGGAGTAAATGTCCATGGGTCAAAATCCCCATTAATACATGACGAGATTAAGCAAATGGAACAACGCTTTGATGGTTGTTCTTCATCTTGAAATCACCGTGAGGACTTCAACAAAAAGCAAAACCCCTACCTCATGGTAAGTTTAAGCCTAGTCTCTTTTCCATTGTATGCCAATATTGTTATATAAGGTTATTTAAATATCATATTTTGGCCTGTTTTGACCCTCTACGACTTTCCTTGACCACCAATATATATAATACGATGTGACTCGTTATTCTTTTGTCTTACAGAAACGTTATTTTTAATAAACCACATAAAAATTACGAAATTAGTCGCTGTGTCTTGCTCAAATAGTGGTGAAGATTTGTTCTGACGATGATTGTTTCAATGATTTCTTGCTTGCGTATTTCCGTCTAATTGCTTTCATAGTTTTATCATTGAAAGTAGATATAACACAAACAAATAAGCCTTGAAGAGAATTTAGAATTGTACTGATATAAGTTAAAATTTGGAATTCAATTTGAGAAGATATAAAAACAAGTAACCAGGTTACCCCGAGTAACAGGGATAATTTAGAATATACAATACACATGTTTTGGTTATTCTGTCGCTTAGTAACAGTCGAAGTCAATCGTCGTGTAGATTCAATTCCGTACAATGCAACACAAAGACAAATAAAAGAAATGGTAAACGATATTAGAACTGGTATGAAAAAAGTATACAATAACCCTTTGGGTTTTGACAACCAACACAGGCCATTTTTGTTGTAACCTATCAAATCCATTCTTTGGGTGGTATCCAAGATGGCGCATACAATAATACCACCGGCAGGTATGGCCCATCCTATCAAGCAATATAAGCGAAATCTAGTTTTGTCATTTCCTCTACCGGTCATCATTGATCTAACAGAAAACAATCTTCCAATGTCAAATGCAATGATGGACATCCATACAAAGGTGGATAGCCAAAAGAAATGGTGAAATACGGACATAAGATATTGAATATTGTAGGGAAGAAATGGGCAACCGAGAAATAAAAATAATGCAAATAGTAAAGAAGAAGAAAAACAAACAAGATTTTTACCGTGAAGATTGAGCAATTCCGGAAGGAGGACATGACAAGTTAAAAGAAAGAGTAACGCTAGGATTGACAAAATTGTACACGCAGAGGTTATAAATTTGAAGATAAGATCCGCCTTTGGCCTAGCAGGCTCTACATGACAAATATATAGTCTCCCTTGGTCTATGAAATAATTGTCAAAAGTAATGGTTTTGTTGATGATTGTAATTGTGTCATTGATATATGTATATTCGTCACTTCGGAAGGAAATTATTTGTGAGCAGTTTAAGTGAAACGATTTTTGAAAGCAGTAAAATATCAATAAGTCTTCGTCATTTTGTTTCAGCGTTAAATCGAATCGACTGAAATACATATCAACTGATAACTTACTATTTACAAATACCACAGCGGAGTCATCGTATAGTATTATATCCTGATTTCGTTGTTTATATTTTGTCGATGAGCGTGGACATATAAGCATCTCATCTTTTTCATAGTTCTTAAGTTCAAAGGATTTGACAGAAGGAATAGCGGTCAGGACCTCTCTTAGACATGATATAATATTTGAGAGATGCTTACCAGAATGTATATTAATGTTCGTTGTAACTTGGCTTGTTCCATTGTTGGAACTCTCATAATTCTCAGACTCAGTAACATTATTGTTTAGAGAAAATACAACAGAACAGTTCGCCATTATGAAATCTAGGATGTCAACATCGATTGAACTTTCTATTGTAAAGTTGATATGAAGTTTAAAAAGAGAATTGTATTTGACGTTATGCTGCAAAGGAAAATTAAAACTGTTATTTAAGTGCACAGTGTTTGATAAAATACATTGTCCATCCACTGAAATAAATCCTCTTGAACATTCAATCTGTTTACATTTTTGAGAGATGAAGTCGTACACCATGTTTTCTGAACATGGAAATGTGACTTCGTTACCGTTGATTGCATAACCGTTTTTCGTGATTGCGAACAATAAATCCAGTCCAGGGAATAAGCTTCCTTGGTTTCCACCCTCTAAGGGAGAAAAACATTTGTATTTAAAAGTGTTTACCATACCTGAACTTGATAAACAATTTTTGTTTCGATACGTTTTCCCTTGAAAAGAAACTGCTTCATAAAATCCATTACACAGTAGATCAGTCAAGTTATAGGTGCTTTCGGAAAATTGTGGTTCATCAAACACATTTACGTAACATCGTCTAGGATTTGGTAACGAACGAGGAGTTTTGTAAGTTATGTTACAGTTGGAATGTATTTCTGACAAAGTGTACTCTTCATTAAATCCATTAAAGCAATTAATAGTAACATTCCAAATAAATAGCTCTTCAATGGAAATACCGTGACAAAAAGCACAAAATATATTTCTGTAGACAATATTCAGTCCGGCATTGTGAGTGGCGTAAATATTTTCTAGATCAAAGTTGTGTTGGTTTTCACAGTAATTTCTAACCACATCGCTTTTGAAGTCATATGGACATCTGTCGACGACATAAATTGTACTGTACCCTATTGTTGGAGAAATCTTTACAGATACACAAGAACTATACCTTTTAAGTAATACGGCATCATCTGGAATTTCCAAATTTTTACTCATTATAAATGATTCCGGGTCGGAAAGTGCTTGGTACAATTCTGTTACACTATCTATGTGAAAAGTTGTATCAAATGCTTCCAGACAACAATCATTAAAAACTAGACAGCTAGGATCACAGTAACAACCCTTAACTACATGTTTACATTTCCATTCTCTGCATTCTTGACCAAAGTTATAGATACTGAACTCATTAGAAGGACCGAAGCCATTTACAGGAATACTTGCACCAGCATTTCGACCCCCTGGGTCGTTAATTGGGACAGCACAGTCACTTTCACAGTTACTTATAGTTACTTGATAATCATTTATTAATGTGAGATTATGTAAAACAGTTGTAACAGTAGTTGTAACCACTCTGTTGTGATTTCCATTATAAGTAATTCCATCCTTGGGATTAATTGTCACCCCTGCATCTCTTATAGTATTTGAGAAGGTAGAGTTCTCCGTGTTATGAATAGTAGATTGTCTGTATATGTCCTGAACATTCAAATCATTACTGCCAACGTCAAAGGCATCAGCATAATCTATAGAAGAAAAAGAAAAAGAATTTTTATTGTCTATATGAATGGACCCTCAAGTGGCATGTTGCAGAAATATATGACAAATGAACAAAAGTACAACTCATGTATTTGTGTATGTATCAACATAGAATTACAAGTACACCAAAGAACCAGAAGAAATATTGTTGTCAGTCAAATGGATCATATTATTTTAGCTTTGTCATCACGATGTCCTTAACAATTGGCTGGTTCAAGAAAAGAGAAAACAGAATACGATGAAAACAAAGAATAAAAATCTGTTAAAGATGATAACGAATTTGATCAATCCCCTGTTCTTTAAATCTATACAATATTGAGTAATTTTTTTAAAAAGTTTTTAGAGAATGGGGGTAATAACAAAATTACCGAATAGAGTTGTCAAGAAGCGAAATCCACGAGACAAAAAAGACAAATCAGGTGGAAACCAACGGAAAAATTGTCGACCGCAATGGTCCTGACTTGGTACAGGTATTTCAAAAGAAATAGTGGGTTAAACCTTTTTAATGGCATGCCAAAACTCCCCTTCCATTGCAGTAGTGTCCGGTAGCAACCCAACAGCAATTGCTAATGAAAGGTCGTAGACAGTTGAAAGTAATGATCATCCAACTACTAAGTAAAAAGGAATCTTGAAGCAGAGTTCGGACCACAACTTCAATTTTTTCCACACGGGACTAGTAGATATTAAAGACCTTTTTAGTGATCGTACGAGACGGAATTTTTTGAAGCCTTAATAAGGCGGTCACAAAGATAACTGTGTCTAATGGGAAAGCCTGTATAATTTGTGCTAGCTCTTGCGTAACGAATCAATTGTAAAACATACACTCCGTAGGTAGGAGAAGCTGGAATATTACTGTCCATGTTAAAAAATTGATAATTTTGAAATTAAAATCGTCCCTTTCATAGTAAATTTTATTACTGATATGCCAATTTTCATCCAATTCAATATGTAAGTCTACAAAAGATGTAGATCTAGTGGTTCTGTCGTTTCCTTTATCTCTAGTTCTGGCGAGTAATATTAATGGCATCCATTTAGCAAAAGATGCGTTATCAATGGAAAGAACATCTTCCATATATCTATAAATGAGATTGAAGGATGTAGCATCTTTTATGTTATGATCTTTTTTCGAGTCCATGAAGAAATTCAGTCTCGTAAGAATATAAAAACAGTTCTGCAAGTTACGGAGCACAATTAGTGCCCATTGATATGCCAACTTGCTGTTGATAAATAGCACCTCCAAATTTGACAAATATATTATCAATTAGAAAATCAGGCATACTGCACAAACGGAGTTCGTGAATAAAATCTTCAATTAATGGTTCTTAAACCATCAAAACACCAAAATGTTATCATCCTTCGTATATACCTATAATTGTGAAAGACTTGTAGGTTCTACAACCAGTGTTCAACTCATATTAACATGATATTTATTACCGTTGTTTTCTTGTTACGACCGATGTAAAACTAAAATTAATGATGGTTTCACTTTTGGATTTTTAATAGATTCCTCAGATATAGAATAGGTTGGAAACTATGATAAAGCATAACTGTGATTTCGGTATTTCGATATTTTGTTACTTAACCAGTTTTTTTAAGATATAAAGCAAGTAATTTCGGTGTTGAAATGCATAAACTTCTGTGGTGTAGTCTTGAACTTCTTATGACATAAAAATCCTAAAATCTATTGCGTGTTCACGGATAATGATTCTTACTAGTTTCTTATAATTCGGTACTTTGACCTTGGAAAACCCGGTTTTATTTGGAGTTTTGCAATATCTGATTTTTTTATTAAAATCTAAGGCGTAAATTCCCCCTCGGGCAATGTTTTTCTCTGGATGATTTTGGCTTTTCATTTAGATGGTGTCATTTGTTCTCTATTTGCTATGATACAACGTTGGTTTTTAAAAATTGCCCTGTTTTGATTGTATCTGCTCTGAACAGATATCAGTTCCACAGTATATGACCAATCAGCTGCTGGAATAGTCAAAAAGAGTACTTATATAAATAAAGCGATGCTACTTTTGCTGTGCATATTACTGTCAATATTGACGATATCTGAGTTCTAAAACGCTAAAGTGATCGTGAAATACTTCCAGAATGACCAGCATTTGATTTAGTGTCCCTCTTTGCATGTGAAAAATACTGAAGCCTCATCATTGATGACATGCATGCCAAAGGATATGACAGGCAACATTGGTAATTTGTACACCCCAGTTTGGTTAGGCGATAGAAATTTGTAATTTGACTTTAAAGTTTTGTCATTGTTCGCAGACGTGCCGCTTTGAGAAAATTATATTGCCGCATAAAGTGAACTTCATGTAATTAAGAAAATTCACAAAAACGTTATAATGGCCGCCTATGTAAGATATTTAGTGGAATCTGTCCTATAGTAACTTCGACCAGTTGACCGGGATCAAGTACGTTAGATATTCGACGTTCGAAATGCGATCAAAATTATGAATATCAAACTGAATATCAAAAAGTATTTTTTTACCTTTGATATTCGTTCGATATTCATGCTAACTGTTATGAATTAAAGCAAAAACAAACAAAAAGCCCCCAAAAACATGAATTTCGAATGAATATCAAACGGTAAAAAGCAACGTTTGTTATTCATGTTTATTGCAGTTAACTGAATAAATTAAATATAAATTTCAAATGAATATCGGACTGATTTCTTTTCAGTTCGATATTCGTTTGACATTCCTATTCGGGTACTCCACTAAATGTACAAATAAGTGATTATAAAATGAATATTAAAATGGGTTTCTTTCAGTTCGATATTCGTTTGACATTCTTTTCCTGACTGTTCATGCAGTATCAACAGATTTGAATATCAAATGAATACCAAACTGGGATTTTTTTTTCAGTTCGATTTTTATTTGACATTCCCGGACTATTTGTGCCATAGCGATGAATATCGAATGAATATCAAACTGAAATTGTCTCAGTTTGATATTCGTTTGACAGTCGTTATTGTGTCATTCATTGAATGTACATCATAGATGAATAACAAATGAATATCAAACTGGAATGTTTTTCAGTTCGATATTCATTTGACATTCGTTCCAGGAATATTTATGCCCCAGGGATAAATATCGAATGAATATCAAACTGAAATTGTTTCAGTTCGATATTCGTTTGACAATCGTTTTTGTGTCATTCATTGGAATTTTAGCATCATAAGTTGTTAGAATGGCCAGAAACAAAATACTGTGGAAGTACTTTTATTCGTGGACATCAATTTACGTGGTTTTCTTAAATATCACTCTTTCGTAGGAACTTAAATTCGTGGTTTCAAATTATATACATTTAAACTCTATGGGAAAAATTGCATTTCGTTGGGATCTTAATTTCGTGGTTTAATCGAACCACGAAATCCACGAAAATTTGAACCCCACGAATAATAAGACTTTCAAATTCTGTAACTTGGGTATTTTGTTATTAGCATAAATACGATTGAAAAAGTAAGATTTTAAGTCTTCGGTTTAATATTAATCATAACAAATGACAAAAATGACTTTATAATAACCTTTCCAAGGAGTATATATTGTTATCAGAAATCTTGACTTTTAGTATAAGTAAGGTTTATTGCAGATCTTTTTCTGTTCTGTTACGAAAGAGACTTCATGAAAAAAAAACTTCAAAACGGAACCATAACAAACAGTGATAATCTTATTTCTATTTTCAATGATAACAGCAGGTATATTGACGATATCCTTACTATTGACAATCCCCAGTTTTTATGAGGTTTTCCGTCAGGAAAACTTCATATAGCTGTCGAAATTGAAATTATCCCGGGTACGAATATGTCTTCACATCATTTTTTGGCGTCAAAATTTAAATAAATGAATAAATAAGTAAATGAACATGAGACCATAACACATTTGTTAACCCCAACTGCAATAATTTTAATGAGCTGTATGGCCATTTCGGAAATTTATTCCTCATCAGCAGCACTAGAACTTAAATTTAATCATAAAAATGACATTTTTAAATATAAATTTTACTTTAAAATAGCCTTTTGGAAGAGTATATTTGTCACGATATTCAAATTGTATGAATTTCAGCATGAATAGATCAGCAGATCAGAAAAGTAAGATTTTTGTCAGCACTGGGAATAATTTTTCTCAATATTTTTGAAATCAAACAAATAGTATTTATATTGGTAATTTTTACTAGAAGAATTCTAGGATATACGGTTGTTAGGGGGAATTCCAAAAAATAATTGTTTTTGACACTTTCAGGAATTTAACCAAAATTTGAATAAAATACTTTTGAAATCCAGTTGGTAAAATGTTTTTCCTAAACTAAGCAAAAATGTAAGTATGGTTGCAGAGTAGAATTCAAAAAAAAGTAACTGGTCTTTGAGACATTAAGCAAATTTACCAAGATTGGAATCAAATATTTTGGAGATCCAATTGAAGAAAATGTTTGTCCTAAACTTCACAAATGATTTAAGTATGGTTGCTAGGCAGAATTCTAAAAAAATAAGCGGTCTTTGAAACTTTCAGGAAATTTACCAAGATCGGAATCAAAATATTTTTGAAATCCAATTGATGAAAATGTTTGTCCTAAACTACACAAACAATTTAAGCATGGTTGCTAGGTAGAATTCCAAAAATAACTTGTCTTTGACGCTTCCAGGATATTAACCCAGATTAGAATCAAATATTTTTGAAATCCAATTGATGACATTGTTTGTCCTAAAGGAAACGAACAACTTCAGCATAGTTTCTAGGTAGATTTCCATAAATAAGTGGTCTTTGAGACCTTCAGAGAATTTACACAATTTAAAACACCTTTCAGAATCCTAAGTTATAGGAATTTCGTTTTTTACCGAATACTTGTAAGAGTATAAGATTACATTCCAAGATTAATTCGCGTCACATGCAACATACGTCAAAATCGAGATCTTGGGGCCTCTTGTTTGCACCAATACCAATTCCAAAAAATCAGAAAGCTTATTGCGCATGTGCAGCATATGTGCAAAAATTCTATAACAAAATTAAAACCCTAATTCCAAAAGTGTAGGAGTAGTTCGCGTCACATTGTTTCGGACAAAAAGACAGACGGACGGACAGACTGAGGCGAAAACAATATCCCCGAACTTTCTTCACAAATTAGAGAATATTGCCCCTCCAAATATGACGGCCACCGTGTAACTCAGTTTTAAACCAACCTTTACTGGAATGTTGTATAGATGGCCTTTCTCACTTACTTCCGAAAGCGCGGAATACAGTTAAACATTTGACAATATTAAAAAACAAGCATATTTGACCATATCCTCTAAAACTATCGACAGAAATAGAAATAAAGGGTACTACAAAAATATGTGATGCTATATATATCGTATCAGGGGGCGTCTTTAATTACTGTGAAGTCTTGAACTTAGTATGAGGTATGAGCAAAGCTTAATGTTGAAGGTCTCTTGTGACTTCAAGATGACAACAATAAAAGCGTTGGTCTTACCATGTATTTGTACAGACTTTGCCTCATGTGAATTTATAACATATAATGTTTTAGATAAAAAATGCTTATAAAGATTACACATTTGTACTGATCCGACAACAGACATCGCGACCAGCACAGAATACAGATAAAGATCGGACCTTATGCGGGGAAACACTTTCAGTGGCTCTTTTGATAATATGCAGGCAAATACAATAACTAAACAATTCATTCGAATAATGTATGGTTGGTCTATAAGAAAGACTAGTCATTCAGTTAGGCCGATACGGACCATATTCTAACGCTTTGTTTTAAGGAAAACATACTGATTTCTGAAAATAACTTATCCAGAGTTCCTATCGTTGATAACGTTTGTATTATGTCTTATTTGTGTCTTTCCTTGGCAGATTGTCTTTTTTAGCCTTTGTAGATGTTTCCTATTATTCCCTTTATTACATGCCATCTTCTTCTGATGTTACAACAAACATGGCAGTTTATGTTCAAACACAGTTGATCTCATTTGGAAAGCGTTTTTGGTCATTATTAGATATCATTTATTTTTTACTTTATAATTATCTATCTAATGACCATTTCAAAAGCAGCTATCGGGTGATTATTTGTACGGAAATATTGCTTAGATGAATTTCGCCATGAGAACGATACTGATTTCGCATCTGGAGAATAAGTTCTATGAACACAGAGGCCTAGCTGAAATCAGAGTGCTTTATGTCGAATAATTTACAAAAATGTGTATAAGATAAAAAAAATATTATACATTAACGATGTTCAAAGACATGTCAAATTTTGTGCCCGATATCTTGGATTTCGTACTGTTCTTACTTGTTTCCAGATGGTCAGTATTCTTAGGTTTGTTCAAAGTGACCTATAGAGCTTACCTTGATGATACAAGACAAAAACACACAGAAAAGCAAAAATACACGCCATCCTTCTGTGGATGAGAATGAAATGATATGTTTTCTGTTTTATTTGATTATCCGTTATATTCTGCTATATGTTTAGTGCACAAATCATTTGGTGTACTAATTTGCTCTAACGCAAATAAATTCAATCAGCATCATTAGGATCATTATTTGCATCTTGGAAATTTAAAATGAAATGCAAATATAAAGCAAAAAAATCTATAATATTTTTTTACAAATGGAAGCTCAAGTATAATATTCCAAATTACAGTTTTTGAACAAAACACACATCCTTTATACATCAATAAAATGAATTGTAAGATGAATATGAAGCTTTAATTGGAAAATATTTGCATAACATTTATTTTTTTCTTAAGGGTCAATTGTGAACAAAAAAAGTATTAAAATTATTTCCTTTTTTGTTACACAGTGTGTTTTAGGAGTGTAGACAATTCTTTTTGGAATTTAATTAAGACTAGGAGTGGTAATTAGGGAATTTCGCAATATGAATTAAAGTTTGCTTAGATCTCCTTGAAATCATCTGAATCAAAGTTTATGTGCAGAATTATGGGGGAATTATAATACATGAATATCGTGACAAATTTTGACAAAGAATCCAAGAAGAAATGATAATATTGCAATTTCATTTACATTTAGAAAATGGATATCCAAACAAACAGGTTATTATGGTTTTCTTTGTTTAAAGCTGCAGAACCTAAATTCACAGTAACTTCGGTATTTTGTTATTTATTACCATTGGGCCGATGCCTCTGCTGGTGGACTGTTTGTCCCCGAATACATTCACCATCCCAGTGACTAAATTCACAGTAACTGCGGTATTTTGTAATTAAAACAACGGCAGTAGAATACCTAAGGAATAAAGGAGTGGCATTTATAAAATTCGACGTCCAAAAACATGGCCAAACGAATACACATAAATAATGACGTTAGACTGCTACAAAGCACAGAAAACAACGGCAGTAGAATACCGAAGGAACAAGGGAAGCTTTGACTTCAAAAATCGAAGTCCAAAGACATGGCAAAAACGGTAACAGATAAAAACAAAGACAAAACAAGGACGTGAGACAGTTACAATGCACGGAAATAAAAAGATAACATAAAGAACTAAGACACTCATAGTGTGAACTCCCATGAAACCGGGAGTGACATCAGGTGCTCCGGAAGGGTAAGCATGTCCTGCTCCGCTAGCGGCACCCGTCACACTATCAGTGAGCCTTTTCAGGGTTGAGTCAAATCCGATTATGTCAAATCCTTGAAGACGTGAAATCTAGCTGAAAATGCCCGTTTTCATTTGGGACACATACACGTCATATCTGTCAATGATGTCATGGTGACGGCCATAGAATTTCTGAAGGGATGAAAGTAACAAAGGCTGAACAAATCCCTGACTAAGCAGCTTTTGGGACAGTGTTTTTGCTCTAACTAAAAAGTCACTGTATAAACTGCATGCCCGACAGTAACGAATCAACTGTGAAATGTACACTCCATAGGCTGGAGAGGTAGGTATATTGCTGCTCAGAAAGGGAAAGTTCACAATTGGGAAGTTAAAATCATCACGTTTGTCATACAGCTTAGATTTCAAACGTCAATTTTCGTCAAAGTAAATTAAAAGATCTAAATACGAAGCTGAAGTAGGTGTATCGGTAGT
>MJUU01045928.1:24717-36326 GCA_002080025.1 Modiolus philippinarum | reverse complement strand
AAAAAAAAAAAAAACCAACAACAACAAAAAACAACAACAACAACAAACAAACAAAAAACATCAACAGCAACAAAAAACAAAACAAAAAAACAAAAAAAAAACAAAAAAAAACAAAACAAAACAACAAAATTGCATATAGTCATAGATGAAATATGAAAATGTTCTTATTTGTTAATACATTTTGAACTTTCATAAGTTTGTAGTTTGATTGACGTACAGACATCACGTCGTGTTTAATCGCTTTGCTCTGAACGTGTAAATTGCATACGACGGACAAACGTTTGATTGACAGATAATACCTGGTTCGTGCACATTGTTTTTTTAAGTCGATTATAGAAACGTGCAGGTGTTTCGAATTTTGCTGTACATACGGACGGACAGACGAATGGACGGACAGACGGATGGAGTGACAGACGGACAAGAGTAAAACGATATACCAATCTCCTACGGAGATAATTAATTGCCACGTCTTCCAACTTTGGAACAGAAGCAAATTTCTCCATGCACATTGTCTGATGGTGTGCCGAAACTGCACATTTTTTTTCAAAATCCACAATTGTTGTAGGAAGAGATGCTCTGAAGATTTCATACGCTGACAAGAAATATGGAGCTACCTCCCCTTCTTTGATAAAGTCAAATGACCTTCTAGCAACCAAATTCCTTCATGCACATCTTCAGAATTTACTACAACTGTGTAAAGTTTTATCAAAATTCTTTGAGTTGTTTAGGTGGAGTTGCGGTTACATGGAACATGAATTGCCCTCCCTCTTTTTGGAACGAAAAATCAAATTACTTCCCCTTTTTGAATTTTTGACACCAACCAAATTCCTTCTTGAAGATTTTCAGGTAGAGCAATACAATAAGTAGTATGTAAAATTTATCAAAATCCTTTGAGCCGTTTGGGAGGAGTTGCACTGATAAGGAACATGGACTGCCCATTCCTCTTTTTTGAAAAAAAAATTAAATTATTTCTCTTACTGAATTTTTGATAGAAAGCAAATTCCTTCTTGCAGATCTTTAGGTAGCACTGACAAGGAATGCGGATGGAAAGACGGGCAGATGAATGGACGGGTGATTCCTACATACCCCCAACTTCGTTTGTGGGGGTTAATAAATATAATAAAAATAATTTTGTTTGTTATTTATATTTTTGCGCGTATATTCGCAAAATTATCGCGTTTATTCGCGAAAGTATCGCGTTTATTCGCGGAAATATCGCGTTTATTCGCAAAAGTATCGTTTTTATTCGCAAAAGCATTGCGTTTATTAGCCTTTTTTTCCGTTATTTTGCGAAATTTTTATTTTTATAACCAAGGAAAATGTACTCAATTGGCTTTCGTACATACCTTGCTGGGGTCCCTTAGTAACATACTATTAGGCATCGAGATGAAAATCAATGATAAAAGTTTTGTATGATAGTACTCTCAATATGTAGGATCTTGTTAACGTTATATTCACATATTTTACGACAGGATATCGGATAAATGAACATGAGACGATAACACATATGTTAACTCCAACTGCAATAATTTTAATGAGCTGTATGGCCATCTCGGAAACCAATCCCTCATCAGCAGCACCAGAACCCAAACAAAGGAAATCCATTGTTTCAAAAAATGTTTAAAAATTCATAAAACCAAACGAAATCCGAATAATCAGTAAAAATCAAATATAGCCAGGGACAAAACCACGACGGAGGGAGTTAACCCCTAGGTTTTAGAATTTACAGAAATTTAGATATTAGTAAATGAACAAAGTGTACACATGAGATATAATCTCATGTACAAACACACCATATCCAAGAAAAATAAAGAGCATTTGTTCTGCGACCAATTTGTGTTTTAGTAATTATTTGGAAAATAGCATACTGTTTCACATTTGCACTTTTTTCTACAATTTGTCTTGATAGAAATTGGAGCTATCAAATAATCTGCCAAGGTAAACAGCGCGCCAAATTATTTTTAAATTGTGTTCATTAGAGTATTCAAATAAAAATTCACACTTGTATTCAAATATGTTAAAGTATTTAGTTATTTACATTATAACGTATTATACGTAGGATGTAAAAGGTATGATCTTATGTTATATGTTGACATTTTCTTTTGGTACATTTTTACATAAAAGTATATTATAAGTTTGAACTAAAAAATATCCTGACCAATTAAGCGGTCTTCAAATAGTGTAGTATGGACTTTCCTCACACTTTTTCAAACCTTTTCTTTATGTATAGAACAAAATAAAATAGCATTAAAATAGAAACTGTGATCAGATCTAAAATTAGCAAAAAGCTATAAACATTACCTACTTATAATTCAACATTCTCATTAAGAATTCTATAAATAAGATAACCAAAAAAAGAATACATAGTTATATTTCAGGACAATGTGAAATGAAATTCAGATTTGAACAATGGCCTGATCTAATATAAACAAATCGTGTAAAAATCAGGGAAAGTTGTTTCGTTTTCTTCTATAACTTCAACCTAATATGTACAATTAAAAATTGGAATGGTCAAGAAAGAAGACATGTTCATCGTTCAGGTAAAAAGAAATAAATTTAAATGTATACAGTGATCGACAATAAGTTTAACCGCATGTAATAATTTAAATGGTAAGCTTACACGATAACATTGTCCATGTATATAGCATCAAGTTTTTCGACGAGCGTCGAGAAAGTTTGATGGGTGGAATGTTTACACGCACCGGAAATACCATCAATATATATCTAAGTGATATCGGTTTTTAATTAGTAGCATTATAATTTGAACTTGTCTCACCTTAAGACAGGTAAGTAACAGAAATCTAAAATAAGATATTTTATCCTATCTGACGTCGACACTCTTATGACGTGAAACTTTGTAACGTCATGATTCAAGTTTTTGGCAAGTCTTAACATCACCCTTTTTAGTCTTGCGTCTTTCCAAAAATAAAGGCAGGAGCAACAAAATGTAAATACTTCGTTCCGTTGTTTCTAGAACAATTCATATTACTATTTATTTATTTTATTATTATTATTATTATTATCAAATTTTTAGTTTTCTATTTATAAGTAAATTGTGTGCACGGCAATCAAATGCTTGTGTGCAATTTCATGGTACTGACGTATTATTTTCAAGCTTTATCAAATGTCTACACTGAAACATTAATTTAACCCTGCCAATAAGGAATAATGCAGTGTTGCTTTTCTTTGTCGTTGTTTCTCACCAATCTACCGATTTCAAAGTACCTTATACGTTGAGTAATCAAATAAACTCTGATAAAAAAAAAATAATAAAGTTTTTTTGATTTCAAATGTACCGAACTTCGGGAACTGTGTTCACAAGGGTTAAGCCAGTAAAAGTATGCAACTTCGATAATCGGCACACTAAGGTAACATGTTTTGAACACCAGTATACACATGTCCCGAATTGCAACAACGTTACATGATTAATATTTGGAATTGATGTGAACACTGCAATAAATGTAAATATTCAAGGTATGCACAATTTCTTCATGTATATATTCATAGCACTACCGTTTCTTCCGAGCTAAATAACTATCATTTGTATGCATTTCACTGAATTTCATCTAGCAAGTAAATATATAGGTCAAATGTCTTAGAATTACTGTAATGTTTTTTTTTTTTTTTTTTTTTTTTTTTTTTTTTTTCAAAAAGTTGAAATACTTAATCTTTTTTTTAAAATTTTTCTTCATATAGTTGCATTCTACCGTCTGCAATATTTTTTTCTGCTTAAAAAAATGAATCATTATGAAATTTTGCAACCATTCCACGCAAGCTCCCCTGCATGATACTGTTCTGACGTCATAATCATTATGACGGCATAGTTATTCTGACGTCTTTTTGCCTGGTGAAAAATCTACACAGATGTCATTGAAACAATGAAAGACAGGAGAAAAGCGCTTTAAAGTGAGTAATTACTGCTAAAGTGGCCAGGAAAAAAAGAATGGTAAAGCATAAAAGGGAGCATGAATAAAACAATGATGATGAACGCTTTCCCCGTGTTAAGGACATATGTGACCGTTTATATTCTAATATGACGTGTTGTAATCGCCATATGGACATATACTAAAAAATAACCTCTTGCACTAAGATAACTATATTACTGCTTTAGCTTAAGGTAAATTACAACAAACTTTGATGATTTCATAGTCACGTTATGATAAATTATATATTCAACAAAAATTTTTGATGATTGAAAATAAATGAGAATTGGAAATCGGCCGTTAAAAAAGATCTTAAAATCAAGGATGAATACCCTTTCTTTTTTGACTGTAAAATTAACGAGATTTACAGACGAATTTTTAAAACAAAGTAATGTATTTGGATTTGAAAGATATGTCATATAATTATAAACGTAACTACAGTTTGATTCCAGACATAGCACATCTATCATCTGGGTCCACACCTGTCAGAGAGTCAATCTATTTTTATTGGATCTGTGTTATGCCCTCTTTTGAGGTTTATATTTTCAGAGACATTTCTACAATTTATGTTTTTGTTGCAAAAGTTGAAATGGGTGTATCACTAACATCAGATATGTGTGGCTAAATTCTTCCAAACTCCAAAACTGAGGCTTACATAACTGGGACTGTGACTGCTATATTATTCCAAGAACTGAACATTTTTTTCTAAATAATAAATATCACTTAACCTCAGAAAATTTTAATGCAGTACTATTTCGGTTTGAACAATTAATTCGCCCGTAGGCACTACATGGTGGTATATTTCAGTGCAATATGCATGTACTTGAGTCTTTACCAAAAGGAATGATGTTATACGAGTGTTACATTTCAATAATACTTGATTTGATTAGACTTTTGTTAAATTTCATTCTAAAGTTTAATATTTGCTTTATATTAATGTCACACAGACTTTTTATCTCGAAATTTAAACAATTTAAAAAAAAATAGCCCTTCGTGGATAAATAAATAAATCTAATAAAAGTGTTTCTATATTTTCTTGTAAAATTAAAAAGTGAAAAATTAAATGTTAATCAATAATTTTATTTGAAATTAAAGGATTCGATTTACACTATACCACCAATTAATGCTTAGGTTATGTCTCTGGATAAATCAGTTCGAAATGTTCATATAAAGCCTTTTTCTAACTGGGAACTTTCCAATATTGACAGGCAAACATCGATATTTTTTTTAATTCTAAATAATCATCAAAATAACATGTAAAAAAAAAATAACCACAAAGGGATGCACTTTGATATCTCATATATTTTTTCTTAACATCCCAATATCGTTTTTCACAATTTTTTTTATTATTGCAGACGACTGCTTGCACTCTTTTTCAAGGATACGGGTAACAAGGTACCAATTCTTCATTTTTTTTATGCCTGGTGTTTTTATTTATTTTTTTATGTATTGTTATATTTTTTTATTGTTAAATAACTCGATTGCCTTAAGAGGGAAATAAACTGAAAGGTATCAAAGCATACGATAGCTTTATACAATTTCGCAACTTAATATTACTGATCCATTCCTGAATGAGTGCAAAGGTTGGCATATGAGGTTACTTAAGATACACATACAACGAACGGGCAATTTCTCACGCCTTAAGCTTAACTTTATTCGATAAGTAACGATAAAGTTGAATAACACACTAAAGAAACGACTCTTGATTGTATGGTTTTACATCTAAAACTATATATTGTATGTTCATTTCAAACAGTATTAATGTTCTGTTTGTTGTTATCCAACCAATAAAAAAGTTGCTGAAGGAATGACTTCCCAAACATTGGCACATGAATGCCGAGGTGTGTAGAAAATTCAAGGCAGTGCCTTTTTGAAAAAAATGTAGTACAGCCCCGTCTGTTATCTGAATAACCTATAATATTTCAGTGTGCACTTGTGATTTTTTTCTGTAATCATCAGCGATTTTTGTATATTAGAAATTGCGAGTTTAAAAGGGGACAAGAGGGGTTCATTTACAGGCTAACAATCCGTAATGTTTCCCTAAAGCAGTAGACAGTTATTTGACAGTAAAATTACAAAACAATAACACAAATTTTATGATCAACAGAAAACAATGCTTTTAATTTCCCTTTAACAGTTAACAAATAGTAAAAAAAAAAATCAAAAGAACAGAAAACACTAAATGGTCGAAAAACAGTTAACAACTGATTTAATTCACGAAAAACACTTAACAACGAGATGAAATTCCCAAAATACGTTATCGAAATCCCCCTCATTTAATTACTTCAACTTTATTGATTCAAAACACAATTCCATTTAGGAACAATAGCTTACAAAACTAGTACATACCATATAAATAAGATTTCAAAATACTTAGATAATTATAGACCTTTGATCCTCTCTTCACAGTTCTAATGACTATTTTATGAATGATACAACTGCTTTAGTATCTTCATGTGTTCCAGGGAGTTAAAGTTAAATTGAAGTACCCAATTTTATAATAAATAAACAAATGAAACAGAATATACAGGATTATTCTTCTCTATTCCGATAAAACACCGAATGGATGCTTAATTTTTACGATGACATTCCGGATTATATTGACTCGGTGCAATGTTCAGTAACATTCTATAGTATTCCGTATAGTATACTGGAGAGTAACAATACTTCCTCCCCTCCCGACAGAATCACAGCCTCCTACCTTTTTGTCATATTATGCCTGGATCCTTCATGAAAAAGAAATATTTTGATAAAATACGGGACGTTTAATCCTCTTGATCATCTAATGAATTTTCTGGATATGTAGCCGCTAACAACGTAATTCAACACAAAATAAAGAGAAAAAAAAATATAAACAACCGCTACACCATGTACTTTGCTTCAAGTAATACTGTAATTAGAAATTCTTTTTTGTGTCTGTGGTGTACCGTTATTTTTACAACGTTTATAACAAACACCTTAGTCTTCAGTTGGTTGAATTCAATTTATTGCAGAGTCGATTCAAAGACAAATGTTATATGCCTATAGAATTATACCATGTCAAGTAAAGTTATTAGCCATGTGAAGCAACTACCACTACGCACAATTTCAGAACAAATTCGTGGCGAATTTATACATAAATGTATAGAATAACATTGCCTACGTGATCTCTTAAACTTTCCATAATCATTAGTCCTATAATATAAAACCTCGCGCTGTTTCTTTTTCAAATATAGTGACTTTAAAGGTGCAGCACGATGTCCTATCATATGTGTCAAAAAACCCTTAGCAAATATTTTTTACAAGACATGGCCATACAGTGGTTCTGTTATGCTAAAAATGAATATATGTATTAAACAGTTTACTCAAGTACAAAAATTTCAACAAAAGCAAAAAATCCCACTTGCATTACATAATATTAATTCGAAAGTTGGTAAGAATGAACTTTCAAAATCGAAGTCAAAACGATTTTTGTGAAAACCTACTGCTGTATCAATCTCCAACAGAAGATCGTGCTTTTCATCATTATTACTAAAATCAAAAGCTTTGAGATTAATTTTTCCGTCGCCAGATTTCTGATACCTGCAGTTTTTTGTTTTTTTGTTTTTTGTTTTTTTTTGTCAATATTTCCAAAAATCCAAAATTAGACATTTTAAACATCGTCTTTTTAATAGTACGCTCTCGTGAGAAGAGAACATATTGTTGTGATTAATTCTTGTTATAATTAAAATCAATATCCGACGTGTTTTACCTGTTGGGTCGTTTCGAAATGTTTTCATAATTCTGTTTATTTTTATGTACTACTTTAGGGAAATTGTATACCGAAATAGAAAAAGACACAATTGANCAAAAAAAAAAAAAAAAAAAAAACAATTGACTAAGATTCATGATAAGTCATATTTTCAAATTTAAAATCATAACTACTCGTGTATTCACTTCTTGTATGGATTTTTATAATGAACTTGGTTGTTCAAATTCGAAAATCTTGAAACAGGGCGAATGCTCTCAATATTGCAACGCTTAGGGAGCTAATTATTTATAAAGGGTTGGGAATAATAGTTTGAATCGCAAAGGAGGTATGTCTTATAACTGATTTGCATGTTTAGGTCAATAAAAAATAAATATAACTGAAAACATGGCATACAGTCCGACAGGAAACAAATAAATGTCATCAATAATTTTTGGGATTGGAATAAAAAAGTTTTCCAACAATACATACTTTACAATTCAGTGATATCAAACTTTTTAACACATTTCTGACGGTAACAGAATGAAAGGTATAACACTCTAGAAACATTTTTGATGGTAGCAATTTATAGCTCTATCAATATAGTCAGCGTACAGTTAGTAAGAGATGAAAGCTGCTCTAATGGTCAATGATATGATTTAAACCATAATAAGGTAGTGTAATATTTTATAGCTCTGTTAATATATTATACATACAATAAGTAAGAGTTATTTGGGCTCTAATGATCAGTGATATCATTAAAACATTAGTAACATGATTTAACATTTTATTTTATAGCTCTGTCAATATCTTCAACGTACAAGTAGTAAGAGATGAAGTAGCTCCACAGATAAATGATATATTTAAACCGTAATAAGCTAAAAAAGTAAGGGATGAAGAAGCTCTAGTGATCAGTGATGTTATCCAAAATTTCAGTACGTTAATGTAATATATGATAGTTCTTCCAATATACCCAATCAAGTTAATGAAGAATTTTGAAGATAATTAGCTGCATAGACAAGAACTAATTTAAATGCAAAACAAATGTTATGCAATTTTATTTAAATTGTAAACAGTCGCAAAAGGTCAATGCCTACGGATCACAGTGGCATATTAGTTAAAGTATTTTTCAAGAGGTAACATTTATCTTGAATTTTAATTGCCTTTGTCGTGTGGTTAGCAAATGACATCAACTAATCAGCCAACTAAGAGGTCTTTCAGAAATATATATATATATATAACTCACTGACCTTTTTACGGTTGATGTTAACAGAGCAGGACATGACTACCATCCCGCAGCATCTGATGTCACTGTCGGCTTCATGAGAGTTTACAGTTTTAGTGCCTTTGTTTTGAATGCTGTGTTTTTATTTCTGTGTTTTGAAGCTGTCTTACGTTACTTCTTTTCTCTGTTCTCAATTTGGCTTTTTAGTTTTTGTAAATAGCACTGCTGTGCTCCTTCGTTATTCAACTGCCGTTATTTTCACATTCAGACATGTTCTGAATAAAACTAAAAATTGCTTCGTGCAATGAATCAGATGAAAAAAGTAAATCAAAATGAATCAAGAAAATGTCCTAAATCATAGTTATCTGATCGCTACAGATTAATTGCAAATATCAATCTTTAAAAAAGAAGATGGAATTGGAACTTTTACTGTATTAAAATTACTACAAAAACATAATTGTATGCAAGCTTTTGATATTTAAAAACAGCTATCATCTTAATTACAAAAAAAGTACTCCGATGAGCACAATTTCCTCTCATTATTAATCTGTCTAACTATTATCATGTTTTTTTTTTTAAATTACACTATACCTCGTTTTCAATACATCGAGAAAAATATCTTGAAACTAAAAGCATTTAATAAAACGTGACATATTCATTTCAGACCTTTATTGTAAACAAGAAAACATATTCATTTTGATCACATCTGTTAAGGTATTTATAAAAAGTTTTTGATATTTTTTAGTTCATTATCAATAATGATTAACATTATAAAACACTTGGCAAATGAATGAGGTTTTGTCCTTTACTTTAACAATGTAGGGTTAAATATAAATCTTACCTTGAGCCCAAATGCACCACAACAGACGTATTTATGTAGGTCATCTGATTTATAGAGACATTTTACTTCAGTGCTAATTCAATACAGTGAGTAAATAACAAAATACCGCAGTTTTTGTTAGTTTAGTTTTTGTATAAAAATCAAAAACATTTGGAAATAAATATATCGAAATATGTGATAAAGCCGATAGAGAATAAATAAACAAAATTATCTACACAGTTAGGCCAAAATCAGCACTGGATAAAGCTATGCGAGGGGAAGATACTCCTTTGTTTTGAACACATTTTTTTAAATGTCGATATTGCAAGTTTCTAAATAAAATAATTTCTTCAATTACCTCTTTGTCTTCTTGTATTTCTAAAATAATCACCCAATATACATGTTTTTCGTCACCGTTCAAAGCAACCACATCAGAATTACAATCCTAATTTAGGATTGTGTACACTTTTATTATATGTTTAGATCAAACACAAAGGCAACATACAATCCTAATTAAGAATTGTATACACTTTAATTCTATATTAATATCAAACAAGAGGGCGACATACAGTCCAAGTTTAGGATTGTGCACACTTTAGTTCTATGTTAAGATCAAACACAAAGGCGACATATAATCCTAATTTAGGATTGTGCATACTTTTATTCTATGTTAAGATCAAACACAAAGGCGACATACACTCCGAATTTAAAATTGTGTACACTTTTATTATATGTTTAGATCACACACGAAGACGGCATGCAATCATAATTTAGGATTTTGCGCACTTTTATTCCATGTTTAGATTAAATACAAGGGCGACATACAATTTTAATTGATGATTGTGTAAAAAAAATCTATTTTTCTTTTTAATAATTTATTTGATCAAATGATACATGTATGGTGAAGTAAAGGATATTGAGTAAATACACATGATATTGATTTCTACAAATACATTGTAAAAATTAGCAAACGAACAACGTTTTTAATGTTGTTCCTCATCTTGAAGCACTATGAGGCCCTCAGCAATGAGCTTTGCTGATATATAATATTTAATTTAACTGACCCTAAAAACGGTTTGTCCGGAATTCTTTGCTGATTGTCGAACAAAGCTACATCGATGTGTTTTCTGGATGTAAGATTATCAACAAACATTAATTGAGCTGGCAAAATACTCTTACAATCACTGCCATATGTTGCATGACAAAAGCACTATATTGTTAAGCTCGAGCCTACACTAATCTAGTGTTTCTGCATTTTTATTAGGCTGGACATCATCAGAGATCTACCTTATCAAGTTAGTAAATAATTATTTTTTATGTTAGTGGAAGTCAATATATCCCTAAATTTTTATGCTTTGTAGAATTAATAATTGGTTGGTTCGCAAGAATAGTAATGCAAAATATTGTTATGTTCCAACAAATACCAATATCCGATTTTTTTTCATTGTTTAATCCTTCAAAAGCATGGTTGTTGAAAACACTCTAGTTATATTTCTCTGTATTCATTTTCCTTCTGCTTGAAAACATTCAGCTTTTTTGTCATAGCAAGATTTATATTTTAATCAAATTAATGTTCACTATAGCCTCTTTAACCAAGTTTAATTTGAAAGTTGCTAGCAGTTTGTATAACTGATTTTCGTCACTGGTGTTGCTAGTATGTCTTATTTTCTCACTCTTGATGAATCCGGTGAAAACATGTCGACTGTGACAGCTATCTTGATGGAGATAAGTGATTTAGGTTGTTTGCTTGAAGTATTTTTTTTTTTCGATTTAGAAATAGCTGGACTGAAAAATTTCCTTCCTTTATAAACGTTAAAATCAAGAAAATTTATTAACGTGTTTGCGCATTCGCATGTAATTATAAAAAAGGTGGTCTTCATAGGCTATATCAGAAATTATTTTTATTTCTTGTTCAACCCTATGATATGTGGAAAA
>MJUU01045928.1:8281-22083 GCA_002080025.1 Modiolus philippinarum | reverse complement strand
TTCTGCATAGCTCTTACGGTTTTTTATCAGTAAGTAATCAAAAGGGTTGATTTTTTCCCTATTTTGTTTCTAGCTAATAACTGTGTCTAGCTTCTTTTTGTGTCCATCTAATTATTGTGTCAAGCTCTTTACTGTCCACATTCACTTTAAAGATTTCAGTGGTCGACATGCTGCGGTCGTATCATGCTGCGCTCGGCGTAGCCCTTTATTTTCAACAATCTTACATTCATTTTGTCACCTTCTTCCCAATATACAAAAAAAGATTAAGAATAGATCAAATGAAAAAGAAAAAATGGCTAACATATATATTATCAGAGAATCTGAAAAGATTTTTTTCATGTCAGACATTCCGACTGACAAACTCCAAAAGTTTGTCAGTCCAAGCCACCATTTTGTTGGCTGGAAGTATTACTGCTATGACAAAATCCCAAAATTTGTGTCGGACTTCGGACTGTCAAGCGATCAAATCTTGTCAGTCCTGGATGATTTTTGTCAGCCAAATCCTTCGGACTGACACTTTTCAATAACTCTGACATTTATAATCATTTAAGCAACCCATTTAGAATTAGCATGAAGCTAATTATAAATCAGCCGTATGTAAAATCTTAAACCAGTGATACACGGTTAATCTGGTATCTATTTCAGATTAAAAGTATGTTTAAAGGAGACAGAAAAGAAATAACAGTAATGGAGAGACTAATGTCAGGGTCGTTGGCAGGAGCTACAGCACAAACTATAATCTACCCAATGGAGGTATGCTTCTGATATTCAGTCTGATCATATACAATTATGAGCCAATCTTAAGGGAAACATCCTGATTTGTTAACCTAAGGAGGGTCGTTTCTCAAGGGTTTTATCCCGATGGAACAACCTCTCCAAGGGTTGACAAATCTGGATGTTTCCGGTCAGCAGAAGAACATAATTGTTTTATTATATTTTATAGAGTTTACTTGGACACCAATGAAGAAGTATGTGGAAAGGGCATATCGTGTTACCCTTGCAGTGTACGTCCTTCCGTCCATACATCCGTACCCCCGGAAGGGGTATAGTGTTACCCATTTGTGTTAAGGTACATTTCTCAGACACTGTAAGAGGTAGAATAATAATAGTAGGCCAGTAGGTAGATATTTGATAGTACTACAGAGTTCACTAGGTAGTTTGACTCTTTGATCTACATTTCATGCTTGAGTGACTCTGGTTAAGTTTTGCATTTCAGTCCATTTCTCAACAACTACACATTAAAGGACAATGATGTTTCATCTAATTAATTGCCTTGATGAATATTACCCAAATCATTTACAATTAGGTGGCTTTGACCTCCATTTTACGTTTCAGTGACTTTGTTTTAGTTTTGCGTTAAAGTCCATTTTTCCACAACTACACATTATGAGACAATGATATTTCATCAAATTAATTGCCTTGATGAGTACTACCAACATCATTGAAAATTAGGTGGCTTTGACCTACATTTAATGCTTCAGTTGCTTTGGTTAAGTTTTGCATTTAAGTCTATCTCAACTACTATGTATTGTAGTATCATGATATTTTACTGTAACATTCATCTAAAGGAAATCTGGCTATTTTAAAATTAGTTCATTATCTATCTACATTTTATGGTTGAATGACTTTGTTCAAATTTTGCATTTCATCTCAATTCAGTGACCTCGGAAGTAATTTTAGAAATTATTGACATGGGTTAAACTGTTTTGCAATAAATTAATTAACAGGGCATCTTCGTCTTATGGACACATTTTTATGCCCCGTGACTAAAAGTCGGGACCATATTGTTTTACCCATGTCCGTCTGTCTGTCCAATCATCCATCCATCTGTCCATACGAATAAAAATCAAAACTTTTGATGTTTTTCAGACACCAAATTCCAACTACAACATAGGAATCTAACTTGCAATAAGTAGATGTACATACACAAATCTTTTAGAATATTCAAAATGGCTGCAATTGCCATGGAAACTGAAACTAGAGCTGTCGCAGAATGGCAACCAATTATGCCCCCGCTCATTGAACCCTGAATCAATATGGCAAGTGCAAATTTAAGTTTGTGTTGACACAATACAGGTGTTGACACAGTACAAGTATTGACACAATGATATGCCTCCCCTTTTTCCAAAATATATAAAAGGGAAGTTCTGAGCCCAAAAATCAATTCTATGTGTGCTAGGCAATCTTCCTGTAAAGCTTCATCCATTTTTAGGCACTTTGAATTTTCCCAATTTTTTCTAATTTAGATGGCAATGGCAGCCATTTTGAAAATTCCAAATTCATTTCTATGGGTGCTACACATCCTTCTTGTAAAGTTTCATCAAATTTGAGGGACTTTAAATTTTCACGCCTTTTTAGCTCACCTGACCCGAAGGGTCAGGTGAGCTATTGCCATCACTTGTCGTCTGTCGTCCGTCGTCATTGCCATCACTTGGCGTATGTCGTATGTCGTCCGTCCCTCCATCGTAAACTTTTTCAAAAATCTTCTCCTCTAAAACCACTGAACCAATTTTCACCAAGATTGGCCTGAATCATTATCAGGGTATCCTGTTTCTAAATTGCATCCGATGAGTCCGAGGACCAAACAACATGGCTGCTGTTACTAAAAATAGCACATAGGGGTAAATTGCTGTTTTTGGCAAATAACTCAAAAATCGTTACAGATATAAAAAATCTGATAGAGTAAAAGTGATCAGCATGGCAAGATCTACCCGCCCTTTAATTTTGAAGAAAATCTGATTGCCACTTTTGGAGTTATCACCCCTTTTCCGGAAATTTTTCAAAATTTTTATTTTTTATCAAAGAAACTATAACAGATAGAGGTCAACTTTAAATTGGAAAAATGTTCAGCATATCAAGATCTACCCACCCTGAAATTGTGGAGAAAACCCCAAAACCCTTGTAGGAGTTATTGCCCTTTTTCACAAAATTTTCATATTTTTCGTCTTTTATTTCCAAAACTATAGAAGATGAAGGTTAAGTGTAAATCGATAAAATGTTTGACATGCTGTGGTGACTTCAAAATGGGTGTTTAAGTCGTTCGTTGACCGCCATTTTCAAAATGGCCGCCAAAAAAAGGTGGGAAAATTCAACATTGTCCGATTTCAATAAAATTTGGTTTCCAAATAGATATTGATATTGCGACTTCAAAACGGATGTTAAAAATTGTTCGTTGAATGCCATTTTCAAAATGGCTGCCAAAAAAGGCAGGAAAATTCAACATTGTCCATTTCAAAGAAATTTGGTTTCCAAAAAGATATTGATGTTGTGACTTCTGTTGAAAATTGTCATTGCACGACATTTACAAAATGATGTTTTGACTTCAAAACTGGTGTTGAAATTGGTCCTTAGCAAAAATGTTATTTGTCAAAAAAGCCAAACAAAGAAATAATAGTAAAACATGATCAGACTTTTAAATACAGTTCAAGATATTGGTGGTGTTCCAGCTACCAAAGTTTGAGAGACTGAAATCATCTGTATAACTTACAATGTAAGCTTGATTGTCATATTGTGCTTCATAGTTTTCTTCACAATATAACAAATATTTTTAAACTAGATTATAAAGGGGAACCCTTGTCAAATTTTTTTTTATGGAAAGGGGGATTTGGAATGTTTTGATTTCAGCAAAATGCATTATCTGAATTATAGGGGGAACACCTGCCCAAATTTTTTTTGAATGATGGTTTGAAATGGGTTGTAATGGATAGTGGGGCTTTAAATTACCATGGAAACTGCTGAATCTTCTTGCCCAATTGGAACCATACTTGGTGACAACTGTCTATAGTCGGTACCTATCAAAGAATGTGTCTGGTAAGTCTGCATGTATTCCAAGATGGCCGCCAGCAGGGGACATAGTTTAACATTGGACACTATTGGAAGAACACATTCAAAGACATTCTTCTCTGAAACTACTTGGTCAGTTGGAATCAAACTTGGTCAAAAGGTGGGAAAATTCTAAGGTCTTTTAGCATCCAAAGAAATGATTTTTGGTCTCAGAATTTTCAAAATGGCTGTCGTTGCCATGGAAACTGGAAAAAGGCAGGAAAATTCAATGTGTCTCAAAATGGATGAAACTCTACAGAAAGGTTGATAGCATCCATAGAAATGATTTTTGGGGCTCAGAATTTTACTTGTATATTTTGTCGAAAAAGGGGAAGTATATCATGTCCATATTTGTACTGTGTCAACACCTGTATTGTTTCCACGTACACCTAAATTTGCACTTGCCATATTGATTCAGGGTTCAGTTAGCGGGGGCATAATTGGTTGCCATTTGGCGACAGCTCTAGTTACATTCGGGGGTTCATCAGCTCAATAACCTTGGTTTGCCATCTTTGTTTTTTTCAAGGTTTGACTTTAACATATTATCTGCTATATTTGTTATTACAAGATGACTGATATAGGCTACCTCCCTTTGCTGAAGGGAAAATAGGGTTGTAGAGGGTGACAGTTGTCTCCAATGGTTGTTACCTTGTCACATGATTTCTTTAAAAGCAATGCAATTATTTGCTGGTCAGGTGGTTTATTTGATCCAATCAATTTTCTTCAAATATATTAAAATACAATAATTAATTAATTAATTAATAATAGTAATTGTTTGTTCTGTGTCTTTTCATGTGGCAATGATAATCAGGAAAAAAAATTATAATGTGAAATATTTCCCATCCAAACTGATAAATCAGATATTTTGTAAAAAATCACAAAATTTATTGAGACTTATAGGCCTTATGTACTATCAAAACTATCAGTATGACGATTATGAAGTCAAGTTTTTTGTTTAAAGTGTCAGATATTTTTTTTAAAAAAATCATAAAATTCATTGAGTCTTACAGGTCCTATATAGCATGGAACGTATGAACCAAATGACATATTTAAAACGCAATTAAAAAAACCCAAAAACTTCTATTAGTGAAACATCTAATTCTCTAATGATATGTTAAGTTTAAACCGGTTCTGACCCGTTAGATAACTTTTCATATTCAATGTACAAAATACATATTGAATAAAGCCCCGTGCTATTTCCTGCCAAATTGATTCTGAATACAATTCTTCTGTTTATCATTTATCATTTGAGAAAAAAGATTATACCACTTTATCCTGATTATTACCATATTTTATCAATTCTCGATAGTTGAATTTTTAAAATGCTCGGCAAGCCTTGCAATTAAAAATTAAAAATTTAATTTTCTCTAGTGGATAAAATATGGTAATGAACGGGATCTTGTGTTGTAATCTTTATTACTTCTTTATATTCTCTTAATCTATGTGATATTATATTAAATGTCAACAAACATTGTCCTATTAGTTATATGATTTTATCTAATTGATCTTTGTCACTATTGACTTGTTGGGGATCAACACTATACCTCACATCTAAGTGAGTTACCTCATGATATCAAGGTCATAAACTTTTATTCAAATATTAAATTCAACCTTAAATAAATTGTGTTTTGGGTCTAAATCAATAAAAAAAGAGCCATTAATAGTATAATAATGGTATAATCATAGGTCTTAAGAAAAAAAAAACTTTTGAAATTTGAGCTATGAAATACAGAAGTAAAGTTTTTGCTCTATTATATTGCGACTTTAGCTCTGTCATACCTCTCAATCATATTAGCCACTAAGTTATCCATCCTTACTTATTAGCTCACCTGACCCAAAGGGTCAGTGTGAGCTATTGCCATCACTTGGCGTCCTTCGTCCTTTGTCTGTTAAACTTTTCACATTTTCATCTTTTTCCTCTGAAATAAATTCAACCAAACTTTACAGGAATGATGTACTTGATGTCCTAAACACAGATTGTTCATTTCATTCCAATCCGACAAAAAACATTGCTGCTAGTACGGAACTTAGGTTAAACATTGGACCATATGGGAAAAATCACATTTTCATCTTTTTCCTCTGAAACCACTGAAATAGATTCAACCAAACTTTACAGGAATGATGTACTAAAGGTTCTTAACAAAGATTGTTCATTTTCTTCCTATCCAATAAAAAACATGGCCGCCAGCACAGAACATAGTTTAACATTGGACCCGGTGTGAAAACAACACCTTTTTGTCCATTTAAGTTTTCGCATTTTCATCTTTTTTCTCTGAAACTACTGAAGCAAATTCAACCAAACTTTACAGGAATGATGTATTAAAGGTCTTTAACAAAGATTGCTCATTTCGTTCTAATCTGATGAAAAACATAGTCGCCAGCTCAGAACATAGTTTAACATTGGACCTTATGGGAAAGTCACATTTTCATCTTCTCCTCTGAAACCACTGAAGCAAATTCAACCAAACTTTAGAGGAATGATGTACTAAAGGTTCTTTACAAAGATTGCTAATTTTGTTCCGATCTGACAAAAAACATGGCCACCAGCGCAGAACTTAGGTTTAACATTGGACCCTATGGGAAAAATCAAATTTTCATCTTCTCCTCTTTAACCCTTGAAGCAAATTGAACGAACCTTTACAGGAATGATGTATAGAAGGTCCTTAACAAGGATTGCTCATTTTGCTACAGTCTGATAGAAAACATTGCCACCAACACAGATCATAGTTTAACATTGGACCCTATTGGAAAATCACATTTTCATCTTCTCCTCTTAAGGGGTTTGCTACTCCATTTGAAAATAAATAGGATTTCGAATAAATGTGATTTTTTGTAAGAACATTAGAAAAGAAATAATTTAAGTGAAAAAATTTGATAGGTTGATGATCTCGTTTTTATGTTATAAGTAATTGAACATTTGGCGGGAAACTGAACTCCTCAGATTTTTCATAGGATTAACATTAGCAAGGTTTGACCACGAATGAATGTGACCGAATAAATAAAATTTAATGAAAATTTTACAGAATGCTCATAAAGATGTAGAAAATGAAATTATGGGAAAAATTAAGGTGTCCATGGGCAAAAAATTATAATGCTTTTAAACGGATAAAACCAGAGAATTCCTAAAATCTGACAGAAATCCCAAAACATGAGGAGCCAACCTCCTTAAACTACAGAAGCAAATTCAACCATTGGCAAACTTTACAGGAATGATGTATGGAAGGTTCTTTACTAAAATTGCTCATTTCATTTTGATCTGACAAAAAACATGACCTCCTGTGCAGAAAATACTTTTAACATTGGAGTGAAATTATTGAAGCAAATTTAACAAAATGTATAGAAGGTCCTTTGTAAAAATTACTCATTTTAAAAGGATCAGACAAAACACATAATTGAGAACATACCTAAACACCCTGCCCCATTGGTAAAAACATCATTTTTGGTCATGCATGGCATAGAAGCATTTGTCGGGTGAGCAATACAGGCTCAGTCTCTGAGCCTTCAGTATTCAGTATTCAAACTTTTATTTAATATTTTTAATCAATAGGTGTTAAAAACCAGATTAGCGCTAAGAAAAACAGGTCAATTTGATGGCATAGCTGACTGTGCAAAGAAAGTTTACAAGGCAGAGGGAGCGAAAGTATTTTATAGAGGTTATGTACCTAATATATTGGGTATAATTCCATATGCAGGTATAGATCTGGCAGTGTATGAGGTAAGTCGTAATAATTTGATGTATAAAGAAAATTAGAACCCTCATTCAGTCTAAAAAGGCATAAAACCACAGACAACGATAACATTTGAAACACCAAGAAATAAAAACATCGCATGCATACTACATAGAAAAGAAAAATAAAGACACATGTACAGATGAACAACCCATATAAATCATTTTAAGATATAAAACCACCAAATCAACTATTCAGAGCTTGGAACATATGATTTGACAATGGACCTTTGGAATCTAAAGATAGACTTTGTATTCTTGCACCTATAAATCTATTTGAGGGAATTTGATAATAATAAAATACCGAAGTTACTGTAGATTTAGTTTCTGCATATATGGCCATTTCGACAACTTAAGTCTCTTCAGTGCAGATAAAATCTAAACAATTTGAATACCATAAGCTAAGAGATGTTTAAAAACTGATAGAGAACAAGTAACCAAATATGATCTAAACGGAAAGCCAAAATCAGCTAAGGACAGAGCTTTACTTGACAGATACTCCTTAGTTTTCAACAAAATTTACAAAAATTTTCCAAACAAATCGGCTTTCGGGTCAGCACCGAAGTTCTGACTACTGGGCCGGTAAATACCCTCTGGGACTAACAGCTCATCAGCAGTGGCCTTGTTATAGATCCAAGGTAAGTCAGGCCAATTTGATTTACCGAGGATCTATAACTATGCCAATATGAAAAAACATTACACAATAATGCCTTTATTAATTAACTTCATTTCCATTAATTATATCAATTGCTTTCCAGTTTTTCTTTACTTTTTATTTTAAAAGACATTGCGTCCTGTCATAGCATGGCAGCAGACGACAATTTACGCACTACTGGCTAAGTTTAATGATGTCATAACCACAGACAATTATGATGTATCCAAAAATCCATATTGGCCTAGTTCGGGTCATATTGGCATACTTTTGTCATCTGTATTGAAATGAGCCCAAAGTTTGCATATCATGAAAATAAATTCCTGCTATGCCCGAAGTTTACCGATTACTATTCTCTCTTACAACACAATAATAAACAAAGATGTGACACGCATTATCATTTATTTTTACTATTATTGTTCTAGCTGTTGCTTTTTTGACACTTGAGTTACTCAGTATTCAGTATAATAAAAAACATATGCCCTTTGAGGAAGATGTTAGGATGATTAACACACTCTGTAAAAAATTATCACCCTCCACTTTGTGTCGAATGATAACTTTTCACCTTGTGTGTTACTCTTTCCTAGCATTCTCATAATTTTGGGCAATATGTTTATATTGTTTCACAACATGGGAGTAGGATAGGTGCAGAAGCTGAGGGTATTCAGTTTTATCACTGTGATGTGTTTAATGAATATTGAAACCCGGGTACCCGGAGAAAACTGCCGACTCTGAGAAGGTAACAAACAAACCCAATTAAATATGGGTGCAAGTTTAGTTTATTATTTTTTCATATCCATACATGTGATAAGGTCAGGATGCCAATGCAGGAGATCTCCCTCCAAAAACCAGGAGATTGAGGGGTCAATGAGGGAGATTTTTTCAGGTTGATTTTAGCGGACGATTTTTACTCTTCGATGGTTCTAATAGTGTGTTATACGAGTACATAAAATGAAACAGATCAAACATGAACCATATTTTTATGATTTACTAGGGTTATTAGTCAATTGCTTTTCAAATGCAATACCAGTTCTCAATGGAGAGATGTATAGTCTCAACCCTTCTCCTTCCCTTTGGCACTAACTAGCTAGCTCAGGGTTGAAATGAATTTAATTCATATGAGATTTAATGTAACTATCCTAATTAGAGTAGTTTTAAATTTAAAAATATTGGGATTTTTTTATATAAATTTTCTAATATTATTTCATTGAGTATACTAATATTTTTAAATTTGCAAATATTTAAACAATATGTAGTAAAATCCAATAAAAATTCTTAAAAGTGATGTAACTTTTCATTTCTGAAGAATTGATAGATGATTTTAAGTAAAGGTAACACCGGAAAGTTTTTTTGGTCTATGTTTTACACACTATAAGGGGAAATAACTCTGGACATCAATTGCCTAATTGAACCATCCGAAGTTTTGACCTGGTTTATCCGTTTTACTTCTTGAAATTGTGACTACCAGGGCTTATAACATTAAACAATCAGTTTATTGTTTAATATATGTGTATTACATGTCCTAAATTCCTTAACTGTGCTTTCACATGCCACTTTGACTTATGTAAACATGGTGACTCGTAAAACAAAATGACGATAATTAAATCATGGCCATGTTGCTGGAGGCTATAAATGACACCTGTGATTATTTAAAACAACAAAATATCATTAATTACCTTTAAATTCAATGAGAAATCAACCATGCGCAACTGATTGACAGGCACTATAGGGTACACAACTGTTTTTTCAACAACTGAAATACGGGAGTTTTACAGCCAAATCCGTGAAGACAAATTTCAGGTCTTAAAAACGGGAGACTCCCGCAGGATCAGGGAGCTATCACATGTATGCATATCATTTTTTTCCCCATCTACACAGGGCAAGTGTTTGAGGTCACTGTCCTTCTCCCAAGTTAGAAAGGACATAGACTTGGGAAGATGTTGTTTACCAAGTTGGATATAAAGTTACTAGTCAGAGTTGATAGGATACTATAGTGTATTACTCAATTTTATTGAACAGGTTGGGCGTGGTGTAATTATCTCTGTCTTGTAGATAAGTTTAAATCGAATAATCCTGATATAATTGACACATGACCAGTCAGGTCAATTGAAAAGAGTATTATAGGAAAATGTATTACCATTACTAGTCTGTGTGACAATGGTTTTGATCAGTTCTTATATGATTATTCTGATTTCAGATTTACTAATTCATTTCTTTATATTATGCTTGCATTTAGACACTGAAACAAATTTACACAAAGAAAACAGAAGGCAGTGATCCAGGCATATTTGCATTATTAGCATGTGGTACAGTCAGCAGCACGTGTGGACAGTTAGCAAGTTATCCTCTAGCTCTCATTAGAACAAGATTGCAGGCACAAAGTACGTATATCAGTAACTATGTGCGTAGACAGTCAGTGTTGATGTACTGCAAGAACTTTGAATTTTAGTGGCAGTTTTTGAACCTGTGGTTGTAATTTGCAATTGATAGATTTTTATTGAAAAAAAATTCTTATTAGATATTTGTGATTACTCTTAATTGATAAAGGAATAAGGCAGAATTGGGCCATACTTAACAAAATGTTTGTTTGCTGTTTATGGACTGCCAATTTCAGATGTAAGTAGGTAGGAAGGTGAATAATTTTTTTTTCTTGAAAGATGTCAAAAAGGGGCTAATTTTAAAGGAAATGTGCTTAAAAAAATATTTAAAAAATTTTTTCTTGGTAATGTCAATAAAAATTTTTGAGTAGGTGGGTTTTTTATGAGTAGGTCAACATACAGCAATTAGTAGGGGGAATATAGTGTTTGGGCTGGTCTGTCCGTTCATCCGTCCCAAGTTAGGTTTACCCACAGGTTTAAGTTTTTTTTCCGTGAAGGGTGTATGCTATTTATATGAAACTCTATATAAATACACATTGGCGTCTAATTAAACAAATATCATAATACATGTAAAAATTAATCCATTTCACCAACTTCATGCTTCACTGATCATGGAAAAGGGGGCGGGGTTAGTATGAGGTTTACCCTTAGGCTGAAGTTTTTTTCTGTGAAGGATGTATGCTTTTATAATGACACTTTGTATTTTTATCATGACAATATATAAATGCACATTAGGATATAATAAAACAAAAATCATAATAAAAATTTATCCTCGCTACCAACTTCATGCTTCACTGATCATGGAAAAAAGGGGAGTAGTATGAGGTTTAACTTAGGTTGAAGTTTCTTTTCTGTGACTGATTTATGTAATTTTCATGAAACGTTATATAAATACACATTAGGATATAAATAAACCAAAAAAAAACCAATAAATATTTACCCATGCTTCACTGATCACAGGAAAAAGGGGGGATAGTTTTAGGTTTAACCAAAGGGTTAAGTTTCTTTTTTGTGAAGGATGTATGCTATTATCATTAATACCCATTAGGGTATAATTAAACAAAAATCATAATAAAAATATTTATCGCTAATTTGCTTGATTTTCAATTGTTCCGGAGCGACGATAATTCTATTATTACTGCACTGCGCTGATATGAACATATTATCGTCAATCTCTATGGAACGTTAGCAACAGCGTATTAATATAACGTCGCGTGACATTTCGTGAAAAATATTATCCTATCAAAAAAGCGTTACATTTAACTAAAACTTACATGTTTAACCTAAAAAAATATTTCAATAGAAAAAGAAACATATATCTTGTATATATTAATAACAAAATTAGCGATAAAAATACTATTAGTAATTTGTTTTGCTCGGATGGATTTCCCAGCTCGTATTGCATCTCGTGCTTCGCACTCGATGCAATACAAGCTGAGAATTCCATACTCGCAAAACAAATTACTAATAGTATATATATCCATGCAACCAACTTCATGCTCTACAGATCACAAAATACAGCATTGTTCAAAATAGTTGTGAGGTGGAGCATTGTGTCCATTAGACACATAATCTTGTTTCTGTCGAGGATGTATGCTATTATCATTTAACTTAAGATAAAAACATATTAGCGTCTAATTGAACAAAAATCATATTATACAGTTATTTACTGGCTATGAGAACAATAGCAAGATTATGGTTCCCGATTATGTCGAGTGGAACCATAATCTTGCTATTGTTGGAATAGCCATTAAATAGTATTTTATTATACCGAATGGAACATGTTTTACTATTAAAGAGAATCTAAAGAAAAAGAAATAAAAAATGTGGTTAAAATGTGTCTTTTTATACCAAGGATGTATATTTCAATATATGTCATTGTGATTAATAATGTCAGTCATGCCTATTAACCAGTGAACATCGTCACTGAAAAATCTGCGAAAAGTATTCACAGTGCTATTCAATGGCCAGTTGATAATCTTTGTAATATTCACCGGGTGATAGTACTTTTCTGAGAAATGAACAGCAATATACATTTTATGACTATGAATTATACATAGAAAATTATTGGAAAGGTATAATAAAATTTATCCAGGCTTCCAACTTCATGCTTCAATGATCATGGAAAAAAAGAGGTGTAGTATGAGGTTTACCTTCAGGTTGAAGTTTTTTTCTCAGAAGGGTGTATGATATTATCATTACACTTTATATAGATACATATTAGGATATAAATAAAATTATTATAGATATTTACCTTTGCAACCAACTTCATGCTTGACTGATCATGGAAAAAGGGGGGCTAATTTTAGGTTTATCAGTAAGTTTTTTTCTGTGAAGGATGTATGCTATTATCATTGAATTTTATTAAATACCTATGAGGGTATAATTAAACCAAAGTCATTATAGAATTTATCCATGCAATCAACTTCATGCTTCACTGATTATACCATTGTTCAAAACTGTTCTGAGAAGGGGCATTGTGTCCATTAAGCTTGGCCTTAGTGCAAAATATTTTAACATTTAGGTAAAATTAATGATTTTTTTTTCTCGAAAAACCATAAATTGAATATAAAATCCATTAAGACACACATTTGAAAATATCCATTCCACAAAAACAGTTGGCAGAATATTGATATACCAATTGAAATGTATGTAAATCATTTGGAGAAATGTAAAAGATGGGATAACAGGAAACATCTACAATGACTGAAAATTACAGTCACATGCCACAATCTGCCAATGAACTAAACAGAAAAAACAAACAAGACAAAAGACAAACGTAAACAACGATAGGAACTCGGGACAGCCGGACTTTGTGCCTGCACTAGCAAAAGCCAACGGTAGGGTTAAACCGGTTGATGGGTACCCAAAGCATTTGTTTTGAAGGGTTGTATCTGTCTGCACTCACGAAACTCAAAACAGAATTTCAGAATACCCTGATATTTGCCGATCCTTTTATACAAATTATTCTATATCACATATAGGAAGGATTTAAATCAAGGTCCACAGCAGGGATAGTTGTAACTACACACATATTTTTGTTGTAGTTTTAAAGGAACAAAAAAATTCAAGTATGTATAAACACGTTTGAAATGAGATTATGAGTGGTTCATCCAATCCAACGATCAATCACACATATTGTTTCTAACATTTTTCCTTGTTATGTACATGTCATTATTTTTGTTGTTTAATTCTTTGTTTATAATGGTTATGGTTATTTTAA
>MJUU01045927.1:45743-56822 GCA_002080025.1 Modiolus philippinarum | reverse complement strand
ATCATAAACTTCCGATCGAAACTGGTAGATGGAATAACGTACAACGTGGGAACCGAAAATGTAATTTGTGTGATTTAAATGATATTGGAGACGAGTTTCATTATATTTTTAAATGCAAAAAATTTGATAGCAACAGAAAAAACTGTATTGACAGAAAATTTTCTTATAACCCAAATTCTCTTAAATTTAAAAATCTGATGTCTTGTACTAAAAGGTTGACTCTAAAAAGATTATGCTCATTTATAAGAACCATTAATTCCACTCTGGCTGTTTCCTAGGCTCAACTAACACACTCTTCCGTTTGTATATATTGTAAATAGTATCTATTTCTTATTGTCTTTTATTGTCATTGTTAATGTTGTTATTGTGTGTCTGTATACCATTGTACTGCAAAGGTTTATCAGAATAAAGATATATAAAGGTAAACAAATCTTCATATCTCCCACATGCATGGGAAATAAATGTAGAACATTTATTCCGTTATCATAATATTTGTTCCAATGGAACAAATTTTATGTAATATTTTTTCCTTTGGAACAAATTTTATGGTGAAATTATATTCTGTTACAAAAACATACATTATCACTGTCCTAAATTTGGTTTTGCTTTTAAATCTATAGATTAAATTGGTTATTACTTCATAGATTACAGCACAAGATCCCGTTCATTACCATATTTTATCCACTAGATATGGTTAAATTTTTAAATTTTGATTGCGAGGCTTGCCGAGCATTTTAAAATTTTAAAATTAAGTATCGAGAGTGGATAAAATATGGTAATAATCGGGATAAAGTGGTGTAATCTTTTTCTCTAATGATCAATGATAAACACCGAGAATTGTATTCCGAAAAGATTTGCCGGGAAATAGCACGGGGCTTTATTCTACATACGTTGAATAAAGGAAATTTATATAACGGGTCAAAACCGGTTTAAAAGAGAAATAAGTTGTCGATATAGCCAGCCGTAGAAATTAGAATTAAAGATAGCTTCGGTATTTACCTTGAAAATTTTCAGGTGTGTAATATCTTTAAATAGACAAATTCATTATTCGATCAATAATACCTGTGTAAGAGATATTTCATATTTTTATACGAGACGGAAAATGATGAATCAGGAGGGGGAATAACACAGCATAATGAAAAACAAAGAAAGAGAAAATTTCTATAAAAATTCAACTTTAATTGTGGACCATACGAGGAATTCGTTGATAGATTTATTAGAGTTACACTTGTCAAAACAAGGCCTAACGTTTGAGGATTTTATAAATAAACAGCAACATGAAATTTATCACTTGTGTTACAACACGAGGCGATGTTGTCAGTGTACACCCGGATACACTTTACCACCAAACCGTGTTCTATATTCCTCCCAACTAGAATTACTACTGGATAAATATGGAGCTGCCCTTCCATGCCATGTTCCAGGAAGACGTGCTGATTTCTGTTGCTGTAAAGCCAAATCAGGTGTTACAAATAATGTACTGGATATTACCCTTACAAGAACTTTGTTGGTAAACTTTTGTACTGATATTTTCTGGTACAGCTGTTTAACTTTCCAATCTATAACTCTGGAAGACTTTCTCAACCAACATAAACATAATTTGTACCATTTGATGGACTTTACACCATGTTGTCAATGCTTTCCTGGTTATATGTTCCCGGCGACACGCCCCCTTCTAAATGTTCACCAATGGAATATATTGTTCAATGCCATATCTTTACCATGTCAACTTCACAGAACGGTTCCAAATTCCAATGTGTGTTCTGTGTCTGCTACATGTGGAATTACTACAAGTACTCTAGGTACACGCTTGGAATCTCTGGTATTAGAGCACTGTTGTCCATTGCGACATATGGTAGAACAACTGGTTCAGATGCGGAACAAAGTATACGGACATGCTACTGAAGGGAAAATATCAGACAATGATTTTAAAATATACAAATGTGTAATCGAGCAAAGTGTATTAGAGATTTCCCGTGTTTGTGGCAAGGAAAACGATACGAAGCAAAGTTTAGAAGATTTGGAGAGACGGTCTTTGGATGAAACGCTTTGTATTCAGTACCAAAATACACTACTAGAACAAATCCTTAAGGAAAAACATTTGGAAGAGGTATTATTTTATTTATTGCAATTATAAAAGGTAATATTTTATCTATTGCGTTTAATAAGCATAACAAAAGTTTAGAAGGGGTAGAGATTTGTCAAAACAACTTCAACATACCCAGCACTGACGGGTATGGATAGTCATCGAGTTTGAGTTAGAGTTCGAGTTAAAGTTTGAAAGTCTAAAACTGATCTGGTACAGGGATAAAAGTAGAAGCACGTAACTTATAATAGAAATCTACATGTATTTAAAAGTTTGTTGTTACGTAGTTGAAAATACATTTTGAAAATTCGACCAATTAGATTCTCGGCACTTGTTTCACAATATCACACTGGTCATTCAGCTAAACGGATGAATTGACCGTTGATTTTGTTTTATATGTGGTTACAACGGTGATAGGTCCGTTGATTGGAGTAGGTTACAGTCAGTTGATCAGAATTTATCGTAATATCAACATAAATGTCAATCAAAATTTTGCTTTTTCATAACGCATGCAATTTATAGGAAACTAATGAATGTGTCTACCAATGTAAAAAATAATGTGTAAATATTGTTGTGATAACATTTTTTGTGGACATTGCACCATTTACACGTATTTCAGAAAGACGTGTTACTCACCACTATATTTTGACCTTTACAGATGTAAACAAACTTCTGTTTTTAGTGTTTTATGAGAAAAATGCCATAGGAAACACACATTTTTTATTATCCTATGAAACATATGAATAAGTAGCACACACTACCTTAACAACATAAAGCACTGATTTGTATTTATGAAGATAATAAAAAATTATCGAAAACTCAGTCAATTAATCAAAAGGCCCTGGAAACTCAGTCTGTCAACTAGGTCAGTTGAGAGTAAATCTAAAAGTTGTAATGTTGTTTACCGAAGCAGAATCGAAGCATAAGGGTTATTATCCGTTGTTTTTTAGTTTATTCAGTAACTTCAGTATTTAGTTATTTATGACAAAGAAACAAAACGATTGGACACAAGTTATACATATACCAACTTAGTGCAACATATATTCAAACGACAGGAAGGCAAATAAAAATTAACATGATAATTAACATTTTTGAAACAATGTTTTCAAAGAATAGCTCAAGACGAGAAAAGAGAGACAAAAGAAGAGTGTGACTGAGATCTAGAACTGACTTGTACCTTAAATTCGTTGAGTTTGATTGATATATGATCGAGCCTTTTGAAAATATAGCTGAGTTTGTCTGGTCATCGTAGTCATCATTCCCGAAAAGTAAAATTTCGATTTGAAAATCATAAATATCAATACCACTGAGCAATGTCCAGGGTCGGGTACCTGTGTCGTCTGTTGGTTTCTTGATCTGCATTTGAATTTGTGAGACAGCTTCCAACTAAATTTTAGAATATTAAAAAGCATTTTTTTAGTTGTAAAGCATCTTTTGGTTAATCTTCCAAAATATTTAGATTTGATCTGCGCTGAAAAAAATAAATGTCGAAATGGCCATCTGCAGTAGCTACATTTAACAGTAACGTCGGTATTTTGTTATTTACAGTAACTTCTGTATTTAATTTTAACCGAGCATTTAATAATTATTTACCTATTCAAGGTACATGTTATCATTTTGTACACCATTTACTTGAAATATCATATTTCTGAAATTAGAAGTCCACAGAGTCGAAAATGAGTCTTTTATAGATTGCATTTTAACTTTCAGGAAATCTGGTTTCCAATATCGAGTTCTGCATAACATATTCATTTTTATTTTAGAGGGTTGGTTCCTCAGAGTAGTCTCATAGGAGATCCCTATTTCTATCTAAATTAAAAACTAAAAAAATACGGGAAAACAAAAGCCCGTTTTCAACAAGTTTGGTTCCAATTATTCATGCAGTTTCACTGGAAAAGATCGTTGTGTTAGCTATTTGAATAGAGTCCAGCGTTAATCTTTTCCGTTCGCTGCCATCTATGATGCGGTGACGACTTGAAAGACACATTTTAAAGGCCAATTAACGACTAAATCACCGGGTTTTGTTCCTTTTGGCGAGGTTGCTTACGAAGAAATGTTTGTTTATTTTCGTAAAGTCCAATGTTAAACAAACTTGCTGCCATATGGATGAGGTGTAGACTTGTTGGACACATTTTGAAAAGTGAAAATTCGAAGATTATGGTGACCAAGTTTGGTTCCAATTGGTTTTGTGGCTTCAGAAAACACCCATGAATTATTTCCGATAGAGTTCAATGTGTGACATTTGTAAAAAAAAAGTCTGTTGTAATTGACTATGTAGTATCATGAGAGAAGATCTTTGTATACGTTTTCTTATAACGTCCAATGTTAAACTAAGTTTCCTGTTGGAGCTTTCTTGTTTGAACTATATATATACGGACTTTATTCACGCATTTTTAAAAAGACCAGCCAATGACTACTGCCACAAGTTTGGTTCCAGTCCGCTGTGTAGCCCGATTAACAATTTTATTCTGATAGAAGTGCCGTAGTTTTGTTTCAAAGTCGTTTTAGGCCACCACATGGATACGGTCTCATATCCTCCGAAAAACCAAATTGCAGTGCCGGGATATTTCACCTCAGCAGACAATAAGTATAAGGTATTTACTTACATTCAAAATTTGTGACTATATTTCTTCTCAACAATGTCAATTTATCTATTTCCTGAATTACTCGAAGTTCACTCTGTGCCACAATATGACTTCCCTGTATTACCATATCTTCGCAGTAACAAATAAAGGCTTTCATTTTAGCTATTTTTATATTCTCAAGCTGTAGATTTTTTGGAACATAATACTCAATGCCCTAATGACCTATAGAAGAACTTTCTGAATGTTTACCAATGATTTTCTAATTTTTTTTTCTATGTAAAAAGGTATAAAAAAAAATCTACAAAGTTTTTGATTCCTCCTAGATTTTTCTGGTCTTCAATATTTATTTTAGTTCACTCGGCTGACAATATTTTTGGCGGACAGTTGGACCACCACTTCAGTCAAATATCAGATAAAAAATCTTAACTGCTAAGATTAAGCAGTTATTGGCCAACCCTAAACTGGCAATTTAGATCTACGTTAACAATAAAGGATTATGAATATGGCAGATACTAGTATATATTATGTAATTGAAATGCATTATGATCTAATTATCGAATATATACGTTTATTGGTTAATATTTGAATAGTTACTTATTCCATAAACTTTTTTTGTACTTACCGTGTACTTCTACAATTCTCTGAAAGGCAAATCGTGATGGGATAATGCTTTGAAATATCGTCTCTAGTTAGGAAGTAAATACGCCGTATAACAGTATTATGTGGAGAATGTTGATGCGATTACAGTCTAGGGTAAAACTTAAAATTATCTTGATATCGAGTACAATATCGTTATCAAGTTTACGAGAACGAACGGTTTAGAATACTTATTAATCACAAACTTTGGAAACATATTAATTGTATGTATAACTTTGAAACAAACGAAAGTAATAACAAATGACGACCTTCCTTCTCTACAGTATTGGGCCTATGACAGTCTGTTATCAATCGTAAATGTTTGTACAATGCGTTTTCACAGATCGTCCTGCTGTTATCAGTCCTCGACCAATATCACACACTCGGCCTCTCTTTGTTTCGAAAACCGAAAAGATATGCAAAAGGCCATTTCACCTTTTGATCAGTAAAACATTGCCGGCTACAAACTCATCAACTGTCTTTTATTTTGTAACCAACTCATTAACGGACAAAAAATTTGTAATAACCATTTTAAACCCTTTAAAATGAACAAAGAATACCTGAGTGCATACAGTTAAGCTATTCTACATTAGATCTTATGTCTAATACAAAAATAAACATTTTTTCCGAACAAATATCTTTTTCTGATTGATATTTGTAGAATTTGTTGTCAAAATTGTACTAGGGTACATCATTGCCTTTTAGTTTTCTGACAATGTTTGGATGTGTATGTTAAAAACAGTGACAGTGTACGCTAGCGTAATGATAGTTGCACTGGTAGACAAACGCATTTTATTAGATTACGATTATTTGTAGACTTAAAAGAGAATTTATCAAAAAATTTCAAGAGATAAATTGAAATTTACTCTCAACTGACCCGTAGCCTACTCCAATCAACGGAACCCGCCGATGTAACCACATATCAAACAAAATCAACGGACATTTCACCCGATTAGCCGAATGACTAGTGTGAATATAGCTGAAAATTGTAAAAATGACATTATAACAAGAAACTGTTGGATATGCCCTTAAGTTATGCATTATCTGTTATAAGAATAAAAATTATTTATCCCCGCACTTTTCTGCAGAAATTGCGCTGATATTGTTTTGGTCCCCTCTGTCCGTCCGGCTGTCCGTTAGATGATCCTTCTCAATGGAACTCTTCGCTCATTTTTGGATTTGTTATAGAATTGTTGCATATATGCTGCAGATGCGCAATAAGCTTTCGGATTTTTGATAATTATCGTGTTGGTGCTAACAAGAGGCCCCAAGATGTGACATTTGAACTTGTCAGTGTAATTCCTCCTACATTTTTGGATTTTGTGTTTTGATTTATGGATTTAATTTTGTTAAAGAATTGTTGCATATTAACTGAAGTTGTGCAGTAAGCTTTCGGAATTTTGATTCCGGTTCATAACTTTGGTAAATTTCCTGAAAATGTCAAAGACTCATATTTTTTAACTTTTAGCATATAATATCATTATGTATGGGAAATGTTTGAAAAAAAGTTCTGAATACTAAGCAGTTTTGGTAAATATCCTGAAAGTCTCAAAGACCACTTATTTTTGGAATTCTATATCTAGCAACATACTTTTAGAATTTGCTTCAATTAGGAAAACATTTTCACCAATTAGATTTCAAAATATTTGATTCCCATTTTGGTTTACTCCCTGAAAGTCTCAAAGACCATTCATTTTTGGAATTCTACCCAGCAACCATATATCCTTGTATTCCTTGTAGTAAAAATATTACCTATCGATACTTTGATTCCCAAAATATTGAGATAGATTACGCCCAGGTTCTATGACAACTGCTTCTGTGTCAAACAGGGCAATGCGGGGATGGTCATCATTTTTGATGGCGCCACCTCTAGTTACCTTTGTTTCTTGAAGACAGACTTGACAGAATAGTAAAGTGGTGATCATTTCTGTTTTTTTTTACAGAAATTTTACGATTTCAAAGAACAACTACCAGATCAAGTCGAAAAATCAGTGAAGAAAGTATTAGACGAGAGAACAGTTAAACAGAAAACCAGGCTGACAGAAGGTTAGTTAGAAACACAGGTTACTGCTGCTTATATTTTGTTATTCAACAGGTCTTGAATAATGGTCCTTGTATTAAAAAAACATTTCGTTAGATATCATTAATAAGAAACGGTATAGAAACGGAAACAATGGCAGCAGAATACCGAAATAGTATGCATGTGGTTACAAAAATCAAAGTCCAGAAATATGGCAAAAACGAGAACGCAGAAAAACACAGAAATGAGACAGCTACTAAGCACAGTAATAGAAACACAACATTCAGAGCTAAGGCGCTCACATAAAAACTGATATGGACAGCAGGTGCTCCAGAGGAGCATCTCCTGCTCTGCTCACATTGTTATTGAGGTGTATCTTGTTTTAAAAGATTTGTTTGGTTGCTGATTTAACCCTTAGACAAAACCAATTTAAAATCCATGGTACGTACGTTCTAACCCTCAAACAGTACCAAGTTAAAAATCTTAAAAGCTTTTGCTTTTAATCTATAGTATTCAAACATTATTAAAGGGGTGTCTAACTGGGACAAATCAGTAGCACAGACATCACAAAGGAAGACAAAACTAAAATTTTACAGTATTATATACAACACAACACAAAAACTGAAGCAGAACTTTACGCTACATAATAACTGCTTTTTGTTATAAATGACAAAAAACTGATTCAATTAATAACTAAACCAAAATACCGAAGATACTGCGAATTTAGTCTCTGCAAAAACCAATTTCGACAATTTAAGCCTCTGGTATGCCTGGGCTTATTCGAAGTTACAAGTCAAGTTTGCTTAGTGTGAGTGTTCATGGTTAATAAAATCTGCTGTATCTGATAAAATTTGGTTCTACATTCGGTATATTGTTGTAAAGTCGGTATTTGAGACTTTCGTTGTTTGTCTAACTGATAATATAGGGGCTTATCTATAGGTCAAACTTACGTCAGTTTCATTACCGTCAATCACTCAAAAACGTGCAAATCATCTCTTCCTTAAATTGATTAATAAATGCCTTTTATTACTTTAATGCCTCTGTCGGTGGACTGGTAGTCCCCGAGAGTATCCACCAACCAACTCGTCATTACTTCGGTGCTCATTCGAAAGCCGATTTTATCTGGAAACTTGCAATATCAAAATTTTAGAAGTTTTTATTTAAAACTAAGGAGTTTCTTCTATTCTTAGCTTATTTTGGCTTTTATTTAGTTTTTTTCTCTTCTTTTTTTTTGTCATTTATTCTCTTCCTATATTTTTATTTGAACCAAGTAAGGAGCCTATAGGGAAAATCATATTTTTATCATCTGTTAGAAGATGACACAGATTCATTCAAACTTTGCAGGAATGATGTACCGAAGGTCATTAACATTTATTTTCGATTTGACAAAAATATGGCCGGCATGCAGCACATGTCTTAGTTCAACGTTGGAAATTGTGAAAATTATATTTTTGTCTTTTCCTCTGAAACTACTTAAGCAAATTCAACCAAACTGATGGCCTTGTACAAAAATGTAAAGTCCTCTACAAAACTTGCTAATTTCGTTCTGATGGCCACCAGCGAGGAACATAGTAAAACATTGAACCATAAGTAAACATATCATTTTTATCACCAGTTACAATAATTGCTCATTCCGATTTGATCTGTCAAAATACTTGGCTGCAGCTTTACAATACAGGTTGTCGGGAAAACATGTCCCTGAAGTCACAATTTCAAAATATATAATTTTGTCTTCAAAATATATAATTTATCTGCACTTAATGGACATAAGTTGCATAACTCAAACTTACAACAGTTATGATATTTTGTGTTTTTTTATTTATTGCATTTCAGATCAAAAGCGAAAACTTGCAAAGTTTAAAGGTAAGATATCATATTTATGTCAGTAAATGTATAGCAATTAGACAATTTGGTGAATGAAAGGATATGGAGTAAATGCACATGAGACAAAGTCTCTACAAATACATGGTAAAAACAAGCAAAGGAACAACGCTTTTATTGTTGTTCTTCATCTTGAAATAACCATGAGGCCTTCAACAATGAGCTTTGCTCACACCTCATAGTAAGTTCAAGACGGCCCCTAGCACCGGTTTAAGCGGAATATTTTGCTAATTGTCGAGCAACGCTACATCCATGTCTTCATTGTTCATGGGTGCGGGATTGTCAACAGACATTAATTAAACTGGCAAAGTTTTCTTACAATCACTGTCATCCTTTGCCCTATATACATGTTAGCGGCAATAAGCAAAATCAGGCATTAAGCCTATCTCCTAAATGCGAGCAAGACTAATATGGATGTCATTGATAGCAGATATTTATCCCCGCACTTTTCTGAAGAAAATGCTGGGATATTGTTTTAGTCCTGTCCGTTAGATGAACCTTGTAAGTGGATCTCCTTGCTCATTTTTGGATTTATAGTTTTAAAATCTACTTTGCAACCATTTTTTTTAAATTTGTTTCAATAAGGGCAAAAATTTTCACCAATTGGATTTCCAAAATATTTGATTTCAATTTTGGTAAACTTCCTGAAAGTCCCAAAGACCACTTATTTTTGGAATTCTTCCCAGCAACCATATATTGTTGTATTATTTTTTAAGTAAAAATAGTGACCATCCATAATTTGAAATCAAAATTGACTGTGATTTCATAGTGGTTGAGAAAAATTACACCCAGGGTCTATAACAACTGTTTTCTGTGTCAAATGGGCAGTGCGGGGTGGTAATAATTTCTGATGGCACCACTTCTACTTATATGAGTTTGTTATAATATAATTATCGCTTACAAGTTTGGCACTCAGACTGAGGCAAACGGCTTATTGGATTTCATTTTCAGTTTAATAGACCAAATTTCATAATTTGTTAATCTAAGGCAAAGGTAATACAGACCTTAAGTAAAATAACAGATCTTGCTAAATGCAGAAACCAAAAGATTGAAAATGGTAAAATAGCGAAGAATAAAAAAAATCACTGCACTATAAAACAGTACAACACAATTACAAGAAAACAACCTAAAGTGTTAAAAGACAAAAATGAACACCAATTCAACACAACTAAAGCACTAGAAGTGTCAACCCAACAAAAAATGCAAGTAGCAACAGTAGTTCCGGGGGGGGGATGAGGAATGAATTTCTCCACGTGTAAAACGCGTCGAACTTTCTGTAAGATCATGGTCGGTGTTTCTCATTTAGGGTACCAACTATACAAAAGATGCTTAGTTTTCGAGTTTCGGTTAATAGAATCACACACAAATAAAGGCTGTAACTACTTCTTTTTATTTTCAGCTGTTATAGAAAGTTGCCGTGGTTACGGTTTCTTATTTTGTACTTTTTAGGGGTAATCCTTAGAAGCGCTTTGGACACGGTATCTTTGAAATTATTGAAATTAACAGCAGTCTATTATATGCTGATAACAAAATATTTTCTTGAAAGTCCGGACCTGAAATATTTAAGCTAGCATACAAGATCTTATAAATAGATTTTTTATATATTTTTGTGTGATTAAATTTATAATAGTTAAGACCTGATTATAATAAATTAGAGATATTTTCATTAAATTAGAAATTACTACGCTCAGTTTTCGAAATATTTTATTTTGAATGGAAATAAAACCGTACATTTGTTCCAAAAATTACGAGTAAAATATCAGACGAATACGATTTAGCATGTCGATTTTTTTCTATAACTTGTCGAAAATCAAAATTGACTGTAATTTCGGTATTTTTTTGTTTTGTTTTTTGGGGGAGGTTTTGTGTTG
>MJUU01045927.1:15805-38389 GCA_002080025.1 Modiolus philippinarum | reverse complement strand
GCATTTTTCATGGAATACTACTTCCCTTCCTTTTGTGTTTGGTTTCGTGTTTATATTAATATCCGATTTATTGGTCGTTTGACCTGTTTTTGAAATGTAGACGGAACAAACCTCTCGCAATGCAGTTATTTATGCTTTAGTCTCCCATCCCTTTTGGTGTAGTAGTCGGAAAAGTCGATATTCTGTTGAAAACAAAATACCGAAGGAAAAAAATATTGTAATTACAAAAATCAAAGCCCAAAGACAATGGCTAAAAAGAGAACACAGAAAAGCACTACAAAACGCTAAAATAAAAACACAACGTTCAAAACCAAGGCACTCCCATAAAACCAAGAGGAAAGCGAAGTTTGGGCCTTAAATTGACTTATTATAATTTATTAATGATATGTTTGACTGTCAAGTCTTCATTCTAAAATACTGATTTTTACAAATGTTTTAAGAAGCGAAGGAATATAACTTTTAAATCACTTAATATCGAAGTAACTGTGAGTTAATGAACAAATAAAGGGATATAGAATAAATGTACATGGGACAAAATCCCTATAAATACATGGAAAGATTAAGCAAATAGAACAATGCTTTCATTGTTCTTCTTCATCTTGAAGTCACCATAAGTGTAGGATTTAATAGTGTCTGTCATAAAAATGTGTCCGACGGACACAATTTCATAGCAAAGCTGTCCACAGGGCATCATTTATCTGTGATAAATTGTCCAGAAACTTTTTAATTATTTAAATATGTCAACTGTTTTGATAAAGTGTCCCATTGAATACCATTATAAAATTGAATCAGAATTTATTATTCTGGAAATTTTGTTGTTATCCAATCTCCTTTCAATAATTATGTTTTATTTGACATTCGTATCATAAATATGATAATTGTATTTCATGACGTGAATTTTAGTGTATATTGGTGTATTTTCATACTCTGATATTCTTACTAGTAATGGTGAAATTCTAACGATAATTTTCTATTGTTGGAATTTGTTTCAAATTGTGATATTTTTTAAGACTTTTGAAATAATAGTTTCACAAAATATGAGAAATTAGATTTTATTCAACTTATTTTACAATTTCGTGTCAAACATGATATAAATTTATAATGCAATTCATTAAAGAGTATAAATATCACTTTAAAATGGGATTCTGAATGGTTTAAGGTAGATCGGTAGTCTTCCGCCATCTTGAATTTGTTATTTATACTGTTTTGGTATTATCTGTTTTTTAAATATGCAAATATTTTTATTTGTAATGATACATATTATATTAGTGAAACATAATGCAAAAGACCTACATTGACTTCATTTTTACGTGTATTTATCTAATTAGATGAGGTATGGTAATTTGATAATTAAATAGTTTGGAAAAGGATATTTGAAAAAGGAAGAAAATCTGATAAAAATATTTTATATGGATATCACTATGAAAATTCACATTTTATAAAGTATATGGAAAACAAAGTCGGTGACCCCCATCTTTTATACATTTTTTGAAAGTATGTTTTAAGTGCGAACATATCACTAAAATAGAAAGAAATATATGGAATAGTTTTAAAGAAAACATCAAAATACCTGTTTTTCCCTACATATTAATTAGAAATATTTGATTATTTTGATATCAGTTATTGTAAAAACAAGCACGGTGACCCCCTTTTTTATTTTTTTATTTCAATGCTGATATAATAAGGAAACTTTCCTGAGAAAATAAAGAAAATTTATGGAAAACAAATTGGAGTACCCATCTACCTTAATAGTACTGATATATGCTGTTGTCTTTACAATTGGCTTTTCTTGATGCTTTTGTCGGGATGGTGTAACTGGAATGTCCTTTTCCAAAACCTCAGTTATACAGCCTTTCATAGCTTCAGAAATCTTTCCAAATCATAAATGCATGTTTGTTTACAATTCACAAATAAACATCTGATTCATTTCTTATTTCATTAAATTTATTTAAAAGGACATAAAATTGCTTAATTCAAACTCTCCTTTGACATTCCTTTATGGGACACATTTTTATAATTAAAAAGTGTCCTATAAGTAATGTGGACATTATTTAATAAGAATTTACATATGAAATTATTTGCATTACATTGGACTTATTTTCATACCATCAGACACATTTTGATTACATATTTTTATAAAACTGTGTCCACATGGACACCTTTTTACAGGATACTTTTTTGGCTTACATAAGTACTGATCAATCAAATCATTTGGAAAACAATAACCCGATAGATGTACAAAGGCCAATAGAGAACAAGGTAAATACAGGATTGTGATAGGAAGCCAGAATCAGGTAAGGAGAGCGCTTAACACGAGGATGATACCCTTAGTTTTGATCAAAATTTACAAAATTTGAAGTAATCGATCTGATTGCCAGCTCTGAAGTACTGAGTACATAGTTGGCAAATAAACTATAACTCGTGGACTTGTAGTCCAACAACAGAGATAAAACTGAAGATATATGTATTGACTAACTTGACTTGGAGCTTGTTCCTGTCAACGAAAACGCCCAATAAGTACTTGGAAAGTATGATGAAAGCTATGGTTAATTTGCAAATGTGCATCGTCTAACTAATTTGTCAAAAACTATTGGTGTAGGTTTGAGAAAACAAATGTTGTATGTCAGTTAGCTTCTATAATAACGTATCAACTGCTATATATATAAACCAGTTAAAAGAAACTAATAAGACAAATATCATCAATATAAATGTACCAGTTACTCGACAGGTTTATTGAAAATATTTTTAATGAATGGCGCAACGATGCATATCGCAGGCTGGTAGCAACTTAATGTTGGAAAATACTCATGGTTATGACACTTTGGGTTTCTTAACTTTCATTGAAGAACTATCTTCCCAGCCCATATTATACGAAAGCTTCTTAAATCTCGAAAGCTGAATTTTCATATTTAAAGTATTCAGAGTACACCTCCAACTTTAAACTGAAAAATAGAGGAGCAGATGTGACGTCTAAAGTCACTAAATGGCTTGACCTTTATTCCATGTTTGAATGATATGAGTTAATATTTCAACAGTAGATATGACGGATGGAATAAGTTGGTCGTCTTGACCTACATTTTATACATGAGGGACTCGGGTTCAAAAAATTTTTTTCACAGTAAGGATTTTTGATATTATTAGGAATACTATTTTGCCAGGAAATGCATCTCTGATATTCTTGAGATTTTATTTTAAATCATTTTAAATCAGTCCTGAGCCGATTTTTGCTTTTCTTTTTAGATTATCTTTATCAGCCTTTAAACATATTTTGGTTTATGGATTTATAGATGTTTTGCTTTGATATGCACAAAAGAGACATAATTTGTCGAATAATTAAATACCAAAGTTACTGTGAATTTATTTCTGCATATGTGCATTTCGACAACTTATGTCTCTTCAGTGCAGATAAAATTTAAATGGCCATATATGCAATAACTAAATGATCAATAACTTCGGTATTATGATTTTAATTTTAGTCAACGTCCAGTTCGATATGATGAAAGTCTTTTTGTTTTTATTTTCAAAAGGATTAACCACATAACTATTGCGACTGAGTGTGCTTTCTAATTGGTCTTTTGGGTTCAGAAAAGAATACTTTTCAATGAGTTTCCCGAAAGTGGCTAATTCGCTGACGGTCATCTGGGATTTGATGCAAACCTGTAGGAAACACTTTTTAAAAGGAATGGCCCGAAGATTATTGTTACCAAGTTCAATTCCCACTCGTTAAGTAGTTTTAGAGTAGAAAATCTTTGATTGAGTTTTCCCATAAGGTCTACTTTTAAACTATATTCCATGCTGATGGCCATCTTGGATTAGATGCAGACATTACGAACACTTTTAAATGGGACTTACTCAGGCCTTGTAAGCAAGTTTGGTTCAGATTTGCTCAGTGATTTCAGAAAAGACCGTTGAACATGTTCCCGTATGCCCAATGTAAATCTATGTTCCCCGCTGGCGGCAACTGCCATATACTGTATACCGTTTTTGAGTGGGCCATCCAAGTACTATTGTGACAAGGTTTGGTTCATATGTGCTCGTGGTTTCATTGAATACCTATTGAAGTTTTTCATTAGATCCACTGTGTAACTATTTGTCCGACTGGCGACCAAATTGGACGTAATTGGAACTGAAAGGACACTATTTTTATAAAGATTTAAAGAACTTTTGTGAACAAAGTGATTACAACTTGTCTAATTGCTCCAGATTAGATCATTGAATAAATTTTCAAACTATGTCTCCGACTTAGGACTACCTTTGAATAGACGCCAACATGTCGGATATTGTTTTAAAGAGAACCAATCAAGACTTTTTGCCCAAGTTTGAGTCAAAGTAGCCGAGTGGTTCCAGGGAACATTTTTAAAAAGTTTGCGAGAGACGCCGGACGATGCGATTAACAATAGACGCCGAGTAAAAAATGATGACAAAAAAGGCCAAGATGAGCTACAAAAGGAAAAATACTGCACAAGCATAAAACATAAAATGGTATTGTATAAGAAGTTTATATAGTTCCGATTCCCAAAACATATAGTCTCAAGGTAAGGACAAAGACATCTGTTCTGAAATTCGTTGATTTAATCCTTATCATGACGCGTCAAAATGATTCAAACAGGTGATCCAAGGCAGCTGTTTAAGGGTCGACTATTTAAAATTTTGAATCTTAATTTTTTTTTTAAATTAGCTGATTTTACTGCCGGTTAAGCTGTCAAAACCAAGATGAAGTTTCATACTGAGAATTAACGACAAGAAGATTGTTTTAATGTTTATTAAAATGCAACAAGTCACACAAACAATGTTGGTGGAAACCTTTGATTGGATGTAGACCTGCCAGTTATATTTTTCGCAGGGATCACCAAAGGGCTTTTGTGATATAGTTTCTGAGAAGATCTTGGAATGTGTTTTCAATGTTAAATTATGTTCCCTATTTGCGGCCGTCTTGGATGAGATACAGATATGCCGGATTTCTTTTTGTAAGGGGCCATATCAGGACCATTGTTTCTAAGGGTAGTTATGACTGTTAGTTTTTGTATGGAGCAATACATGTAGTTTTCTATTCGACTGGTCAAGAACTCCACAAAAGAGTTCAACATAGAACTACATTCTCGCTCATATATAACTGCGAAACAATGTGAAACAATGATTTCAAACCATTCGAAGCAATTCTACCAGGGTATTAAATAGATCTTATATCGATAGAGCATTTCAACTGAATCATTAATGGGCCTAAAAGGAAATCATTTTGTTTTAACATGAAAACCACTACGATGTCATTACCAGCATCGCTGCACCGCTTGTCACAAGGAATACAACACTAAAGAAAATCAAGTGTTTAGGAAGATTCTTGATCCATTTGAGGATAACTGGGTATCCCCACCAGTAGATGACTGGGTGTCCTGTATCGATTATAGACTAATCTTTAAAGAAGGATCAACACGTTTCGATCTTCACAAACGTATAACGTTAGCGTTTCAGGTAATAGGGTCGATTCAATAGATGTGTCCCTACCTGACCTTCTTGACCAATCAAATGCAGTGATATTGTGACTGATTCATTGTTTGCTTCTATTTCAATAACATGAATAACTGGCAGTTTCTTTGTAAAATGATGGCAAAATGCTACATTGTGTATGAATGTATACACTATTTTGTCAGTTTCCGTCCACATTTGATGAAATTGTGTTTTCTTAAACACAGGAGCTGACAAAAGATATACAAGTCACAAACTGGCGGTGGGGGCAGATTAATTGAATCGGTTCTATTAATGCCAAGAATGTGAAAGATCATACTATGGTAATTTTTACTGTAAAATCTGTTAAGATTGCTATCAATTTGGGTATCAGTGTTACATGCTTCCCGTGAATAACAACGATGAAACAGAAACTAATGTTATTCTGACCACATGTTTATAGTGCCCACATCTCACTATTTTATAGTGCCAAATTTTCTTAAAATCGACTTGATGAGTGCCCTGTGCTTGTCTATATGATGTGTTTTATTAAAATTTTGTCTTTGTGAATTCAAAATTTGAATATAAGAACATAATGTATCTGTCCGCTAACTTAGGACACTCAGTAATTGTAAAAGCACTTTTCCAGTTAATTTCATATTTGTTGACAATATTGCATCGATTTGCTAAATAATACATGGTTGGGGGATTGTTCGACAATTCCGCTCTAACCGTTGCTGAGGTAGTCTTGAACTAATATGAAGTATGACCAAAGCTAATTGTTGAAGGTCTCATGGTGACTTCAGGATAAAGAACAACAATAAAAGCATTGTTCCATTGCTTGGCTTTACCATGTGTGGTGCCACCTAGTTGTTTACCGGAAGAACCAGTCCACCTTTTACAGTGTTCTACACCAGACCATGCTATTCTGACTGACGTCACACAGATAGAGTTCCGCCATATTGATTGACCTGTATATTCATGCCCATGAAGATTCTCGTCGTCTGCTAAGCCGACTGGACTCAGCCGACCTTATTTATACAGTTAAATTACACATACACACACATTTATATCTATCGTGCATTCCATATCGGCACGACAGTGGCGTCGTCGACTACGGAATTGAAATTTATCTGTCCAATTTGCCAATCACGCTGATTGGCGCCATATCATGGTTTGAAAACTTTTGTCTCGCTCATTCATTGTCATTTTATTACGTGCGCGAGGTCATATTTTTAATAACGAGTGTCAAACCATCAATTGCAACGGGTTTTGTGCTCATTTTGACACAGAATCACAGAAATACAAATTTTTAAGTTGTCATTTATCTGTGCATTTCCGGTTGAAGGCCATTACGCCCTTCATCACGGAAGTTGGTTGTCTCATTCTGNGCTACATCCATGTCTTTCTTGGTCATGGGTGCGGGATTGTCAACAAACATCAATTAAACTGGCAAAGTGCTCTTACAATCACTGTCATCCTTTGCCCGACAAAAGCACTAGTGTCTTAAGCTAGTGGACAACTACAACATATAGACAAACACAGGGCACTCATCAAGTCGAATGTAAGACAACTTGGCGTTATAAAATAGTGAGATGTGGGCACTTAAAACAGGTGGTCTGGATTACATTTCGAAAATTTAAATATAATTGCCAAAATTTGAAAGTATCAATAGTATATCCATATGAGAAATTCTCTCACGCACAAGTACACCATAACTGAAAAATATAGAGAGCATACATCTCTCGCACGGGGACTCCACACTGTAGGAGAGACAAACTCCAGTCGTAAATGTATACACTATTTTGTCAGTTCCCGTCCACATTTGAAGAAATTGTGTTTTCTTAAACACAGGAGCTGACAAAAGATATACACGTCACAAACTGGCGGTGGGGACAGATTTATTGAATCGATTCTATTAATGCCAAGAATGTGAAAGATCATACTATGGTAATTTTTACTGTAAAATCTGTTAAGATTACTATCAATTTGGGTATCAGTGTTACATGCTTCCCGTGAATAACAACGATGAAACAGAAACTAATGTTATTCTGACCACATGTTTATAATGCCCCAATCTCACTATTTTATAGTGCAAAATTTTCTTAAAATCGACTTGATGAGTGCCCTTTGTTTGTCTATATGATGTGTTTTATTAAAATTTTGTCTTTGTCAATTCAAAATTTTACTATAAGAACATAATGTATCTGTCCGCTAACTTAGGACACTCAGTAATTGTAAAAGCACTTTTCCAGTTAATTTCATACTTGTTGACAATATTGCATCGATTTGCTAAATAACACATGGGTGGGGGATTGTTCGACAATTAGCAATGAATTCCGCTCAAACCGTTGCTGAGGTCGTCTTGAACTAATATGAAGTATGACCAAAGTTAATTGTTGAAGGTCTCATGGTGACTTCAGGATAAAGAACAACAATAAAAGCATTGTTCCATTGCTTGGCTTTACCATGTTTTGTGAGAGACTTTGTCTCATGTGCATTTACTTCATATCCTTTTATTGATAATTACATTTTCTTTTATATTGAATGTACTTAAGGTAACAAAATCCAGTGTGCTGAAGGATATTCTCCAAATGACAACGGTATACGTATTCAGTGTAATTCATCAAAGAGCGGAGCTTCCAAACACAAAAAAAATTTATATACACAGCATAGAACATAAAACATAAAAAATCATGCATAAAACGTCGATAGTTGTCGGACCTATCTCGAGTGAAAGTTCGGAGTCGATGCAATAGCATAAAAGGAGTGAATCCGACAATCTTTACAAACGTAACGGAAAATATGTACATTGAAGTACCTGAATGTACTTGTGAGAAAAGCTTGTCTGAAATTATGTGAATTGTTTCTTGAGATGGCCGGCAGAGAGGAATCAATCCATTCCTATAATGCATTACAACAGTGTCAGCTTCCAATGTGGTCTTTCTTCAGTAGCCATGCAGTGGATAAAATACCTGTCAGCGACAGAATGGTTCCATATACATTGGGGGTTAAAAGTACATTGGACCCTACAAAATGATGGACAGAAATACATGTTAGAGTTCTGGTATGGATGTTTGCATAGTTATTGTAGTACCATCGTAAACTGAGGTAATCGTTAATGCAGTCAGCGGCATATTGTTTAAGTGGTGTAAGACCTGTGCCGAATACAAACAATTATTCATGTGTTTTTTTCTTTGTCATGCTACATTTTAAATACCGTGGTTTTTTATTCTTTCTTCTATCTTTATTTTAATCTTTCCCCTCTTTGCTTTGGTTTTCGATTGCCATTGTATTAACAAATGTAGTTTGAACCTACCAATAAACCACAAAAACTGACACGAACATGGAGGACGGACGAATTTTTGAAAGCTGTGGAACTGAGGTATATAATGCAATAGATCTAAGAAGTATGGCACTTTGAAACCGACGTCAAATACCGGTGGTTATCCGCCGAATACATGAAAACCTTCCTAAAGATGAAGCAGAATAGAAATTGATAATCAGGCGGTGCAACACCGCAGATAACAAGAGATTACGATGAAAAGGGGGTATAATAGCATCACGAAAAATCCTGGTCTTGGGTAATTGGCCAGGTAAATAATGAATACCTTGTGGGAAAAACTCTAACAGAGAAGCAGTCCAAACTAAATCAAATATGACAGCAGTAATAAGAGCAGTTTGCAAAGTTATTTTATGTTTGTTGACAGCCATGCATCCATGACGAGGATACATGGATGTAGCGTTACTCGACATTTAGACATGAATTCTGTTCAAACTGTTGCTTGGGGCCGTCTTGAGCTTACTATGAGGTATGAGCATAGCTCATTGTTGAAAGCATAACGATGACTTTAAGATGAATAACAACAATAAAAGCGTTGTTCCATTGCTTGGTTTAATTATGTATATGTTTAGACTTTGTCTCTTGTGCATTTACTCCATATTCTTTCATTATTAATGTGACTGTGGAATATTTCGATGTGTTAACAAGAGCCAGGTACTCATTATGGATAAAAATTGCAATGAGATGATGGAATTAAGATATCGAAAAAAAAGAGATCATATAACACGCCGGGAGTACCATTTTGGAAACAACTCTTTACGCAACCGCTCGTTTGTTTCTATTTTGAACCTTATAGACAGGTTTATTCAGATGTGACCTAGATAACAAGGAGGCTGCCATTATTGTGTCATGTGATCAATCTGCCATTACAGTAGTGAAAGAGATGCACATGCTGTGATAATTCTCTTAATAAATAACTCTGCTTAAATTAATATTGAGTCAATAATTTTCCCAGTTTTACATTTTTGAGGTAACTATAATTGACTAATCTCATTTTTTTGGGTTATATATTAAAAAAAGACACATTGCATTATTATCAAACAGTTTTTTAAACAAATCAAAATAAACATTTTTCATAAAATGAAGTTACATGAATTTCTTTCTTTATTTTTGTGGATTTAACTAGAATCTTCTGATATTATTAATCCACAGTTATAAACAAACAGTCACAATGATCTTCAGATTGTATTTGACAATTAGGTTAGCATGGTAACTGCAGGGAAATTATTAGGACACTGGCAAAAGCAAATTAAAGAACATGTTTATCTAAAAAATATTGAAATGAAATCTTAGACATAATATCGTATCTCTATATCTTTGATTGCATTTATATATGTATAATGATAAAAAGAAGCATGGATTTGGGATTTTTTTCAACTGCATTATGTGTTAATTTAAATTATGAGGCATTAAATGGCAATTACCACACAGGAATGGAGGGGTAGTCTTTGGACATGTGTGGGTGGGGTCTGATCAGCCTACATGTATAAGAAGGGGAGAATATGATTTCAAATACATGTACTGTTAAAAAACTAAATATTAATTTAACACAATTACAAAATTATTTGTTTTTAACTAATTATTGTGTTTTTTTAGATTGAAATGTCAAAAAATGAAAATACATGTTCTGAATTTATATATTTATTAACAAATTGTTACTAGTTAGACCTTCAGATGAATATAAATGATGGACAATAACATTAAACTAAACAAAGAACAGTCTTTTGATTTAAAATGAACAAGTGCAGATTTTTTTTTGAAAGACACATGTGTTAATGACATGTACGGCTTTTCGTGAAGATAGAAAACAATTTATTCCACCCGTTTGATCAAACCCAAATACACTCAAATTCCAAAGTTTACGGAAAATATTTTAAAAAAAATCATATGTAGATTTATACTGTATTGTGCATTTCTTTTATCACAAATATTTATTTCTGCAAATATGGTGATTATATATATAGTTTATGAGAAGTTAGTGTAGGAAGACAACGAATGCATCATCATTTTGTTTCATAATTCATGGATTCATAACTGTAATTTTAACCTCAAGTTGGCATCTCATAGATTTCAATTAATTATATAATTTGTATCTTTTAAATCGGTCACAAAATCTTATTTTTTATTACAATCTATTGACTAGCTTTGTATCAATTATTATACAATTGAAAATACATTAAGAGTGTCTTGAAATTTAATTTAGTTTTAAAGTAATATTGAGGTGTCCCTAATGTATATAAAGCAGATACTTTTTCTTCATTACATTCCTTTCAATTGATTAAATGCATTAAAATAATAATAACTTACTGCCTTTTGCTATCAATAGTATCAATATTTGAAAAGGTCAATTAAATGAAAATATGTACATAGTAATCAAACAGAGATAATTAAACAGTTTATTTATTAGATTGATTATCATACAAGTATCCAGCTGTTTGAGTTTCTTTCACGACTGTAATGGCGGATCTACAATTACCCCATCTGGTGATAATTCTCTTATCTAAGACAGACAATTTGAAAAACCTGTCTATAATATCTAAATTTTTGTAAATTTTGTTGAAAACTAAGGAGTATCTCCCTCATGCAAAACTCTGTCCTTACCTGATTTTGGCTTTACATTTAGATCATTTTGGTTATTTGTTCTCTATCAGTTTTAAACAATTTTGAGTTTATGGTCTTCCAAAAGTTTAGAATTTATCTGCACTGAATAGACATAAGTTGTCGAAATGTGCATATGCAGAATTTAAATTCACAGTAACTTCGGTATTAAGTTATTTGTTTGAAATTATACAGTTATATAATTACATTCATTCTGCTTTGTATGGAAATCCCTGCATTTTATTGGTTACGATAATAACCGATCATTTCCGTCACTGTGTTTCATTAGTCAGTAAACTACACCACCAAGCGACTCCTTGACGGCGGAGTGATCTACACAAGGAAATGGTGCATCATCAACGATAATATTACGTTATCTAGCGTGAACACTTGCATATATATAATTCCATTTACGGAATGTAATTATAAGTATCGAATGCAATATTTTCTAGTTTTATTGTCGTGTGAAAGCGTGGACCGTAGCACATTTTTCACACGAAGCGCTAATGTGCTACGGTCCACGCTTTTACACTCCAATTGCATTCAATTATTAATCAGAGAGATTGAACATGTCAGTTTTTTATACGCCGATACTACCTCGGGTAGATCTTACGGATTTCCAAATAATATTATATACTGAACAAAACAAAGTGAGGATGAAGGATTTTCATTTCCATTACAAATGTATTGGAAGTTTTTTCAGCACAGTTTAGTTTAATCTAATCATTTCATCTGTCCTTACCTGATTTTGGCTTTACATAGATCATATTGGTTATTTGTTCTCTCTCAGTTTTTGAACATCTTTTGGTTTATGGTCTTTCAAACGTTTAGATTTTATCTGCACTGAAGAGACATAGGTTGTCGAAATGCGCATATGCAGAAAATAAATTCACAGTAATTTCGGTATTTAGTTATTCATCAGGCTTGGATCCTCGTGTCTGATTTTTTTTTTTCGGGATTATTAGGTTATACAATTAAAAAACTCTTGAAGTCAACCTTAAATCTAATCATGCACCCCTCGGAAAACAAATTTCTGAAATTTGCAGTTTTACTCCAAATATTTATCCGCCTTAAATAAAAATCAAATTAATCAAAAGTATTGTTGCTAGGAAGAATTCAAAACAAGTTTTCTTTGAGACTTTCCAAAAATTTACCATAATTTGAATCAAATAGTTTTTTTAAACTAATTAGGGAAACATTTGTTTTAATTGAAACTAACTATGCTTGCCCTACAGAATTCTAAACTAGAGGCTCAGAGACTGAGCCTGTATCGCTCACCTGACAAAATGCTTCTATGCCATGCATGACCAAAAAAGATGTATTTTACCAATGAGATCTAATGTTAAGCTATGTTCTCCATTGGCATTAGTGTTTTTGTCTGATCCTATTGAAATGAGTAATCTTTGCAAAGGACCTTCAATACATCATTCCAATACAGTTAAGTTAAATTTGCTTGAATAGTTTCAGAGAAGATAATGAAAAGTATGTTTTTCACATACCACGCTACAATGTTCAACTATCTTCCGCACTGGAGGCCATTGTTTTTGTCGGTTCAAAATAAAATGAGCAAATTTTGTAAAGAACCTTTCGTACATCATTCCTGTAAAGTTTGGTTGAATTTGCTTATGCCTTTTCAGAGCAGAAGATGAAAATGTGATTTTTCCCATGGGGTCCAATGTTAAACCTAAGTTCCACGCTCGCGGCCATGTTTTTTATCGGATCGGAACAAAATGAGTAGTCTTTGTAAAGAACATTCCATACATCATTCCTGTAAAGTCTGGTTGAATTTGCTTCAGTGGTTTTAGAGGAGTAGATGAAAATGTGATTTTCCCATAGGGTCCAATGTTAAACCATGTTCCATGCTGGCAGTCATGTTTTTAGTCGGATCAGAACGAAATGAGCCATCTTTGTTAAGGACCTTAAGTACATCATTCCTGTAAAGTTTGGTTCAATTTGCTTCAGCCTTTTCAGAGCAGAAGATGAAAATGTGATTTTTCTCATGGGGTCCAATGTTAAACCTAAGTTCCACGCTGGCGGCCATGTTTTTTATCGGATCGGAACAAAATGAGCAATCTTTGTAAAGAACCTTCCATACATCATTCCTGTAAAGTTTGGTTGAATTTGCTTCAGTGGTTTCAGAGGAGTAGTTGAAAATATGATTTTCCCATAGGGTCCAATGTTAAACCATGTTCCGTGCTGGCGGCCATGTTTTTTTGTCGGATCGGAACGAAATGAGGCATCTTTGTTAAGGACCTTAAGTACATCATTCCTGTAAAGTTTGGTATGCTTCAGCCTTTTCAGAGCAGAAGATGAAAATGTGATTTTTCCCATAGGGTCCAATGTTAAATCTAAGTTCCCCGCTGGCGGCCATGTTTTTTTATCGGATCGGAACGAAATGAGCAATCTTTGTAAGGACCTTCCATACACCATTCCTGTAAAGTTTGGTGGAATTTGCTTCAGTAGTTTCAGAGGAGATGATCAAAATGTGAAATGTTAACGGACGACGGACGACGGACGGACGACGGACGGACGACGGACGCCAAGTGATGGCAATAGCTCACACTGACCTTTGGTCAGGTGAGCTAAAAAGGGGGGTCTTGGAGTCTTTCAGGAAGTTTGACAAAGCTGGATTCAAACATGTAGCTTGTTATTTTTAAATCCAATAAGTAAAACTAGAGGATGAAATGCCCCCGCACAAGGTACAGATTTAAAAATGGTTTCTTAGTAATGATGTTTGTGTCTGTAAGACACATATGATGCCCCCGCAAACTATATTTTGGCTGTGTACCCTCTGTGTCAAAATCGCAAAAAAATAAAAATAAAATATACCACTAAGTTCTTTTCAGAAAAATACTCCAAAATCAAAATTTAAAGGCACATCTGTAATACATGTACAAATGATTTACAAAATAAAAACTCCAAGCCATAAAAACTGTAGGAGCTTTTGGCCAGACAAACCGTGTACTCTCTATAAGAGAATCGAAAAAATGATTCTATTCAGCTATGTATAATTTTAGAAAAATTCTCCCCAAATAAAAATCAATATCAAAAGGCATATCTTCAATATATGTACAAATGATCTGTGAAACAAAAAGTTCCTACCATAATAACTGTAGGAGGGGTTGGCCGGACAAACTGTGTACCCTCTATGTCAAATTCGGTAAAAAATGACTAAGTTCAAGGATGTTGATTTTTTGGAAAAATATACCGAAATCAAAATAAATACCAAAAGGCACATCTTCAATATATGTACAAATCATCTGTTAAATAAAAAAACTTCCTACCATAAAAACAGTAGGAAATCTTGGCCGGACAAACTGTGTACCCTCTATTAGAAAACCGCAAAAAACGTTCAACAACGTATATTTTTCGGACAAATGGACCAATATCAAAATAAATACCAAAAGGCACATTTACAATAAATGCCCAAATGAACTGCCAAATAAAAACTTCCTACCATAAAAACTGTAGAAGAAACAGCCCGGACAAAGTATGTACCCTGCTGCGGACGGACGGACAAGGGTAAAAAGTTCAACAACGTATATTTTTGGAAAAATGGACCAATATCAAAATCAATACCAAAAGGCACATCTACAATATATGCCCAAATGAATTGCAAACTAAAAACTTCCTACCATAAACACAGTAGGAGAAAAAGTCCAGACAAACTGTGTACCCTCTATGTTAAATTCATTAAAAATGACAAAGTTCAACAATGTATTTTTTTTTTTCGGGAAAAAACAGACCAATAACAAAATCAATACCAAAGGGCACATCTACAATATATGCCCAAATGATCTGTACAATAAAAACTTCCTACCATAAACATTGTAGGAGAAACAGCCCTGACAAACTGTGTACCCTCTATGTCAAATTCATTAAAAAAATGACTAAGTTCAACACTGTATATTTTTCGGAAAAACAGACCAATATCAAAATCAATACCAAAAAGCACATCTACAATATATGCAAAAATGATCTGTACAATAAAAACTTCCTACCATAAAAACTGTAGGAGATCTTGGCCGGACAAACTGTGTACCCTTAATGAGAAAATAGCAAAAAAAAGTTCAACAACGTATATTTTTCGGACAAATGGACCAATATCAAAATAAATACCAAAAGGCACATTTACAATAAATGCCCAAATAAACTGCAAAATAAAAACTTCCTACCATAAAAACTGTAGGAGAAACAGCCCGGACAAAGTATGTACCCTGCTGCGGACGGACGGACAAGGGTAAAACAATATGACCCCCCAACTTATCGTCGCGGGGACATAAAAAAGGTCTAATAGAAACAAAGCAAATTCGAACAGTATTGTTTCTAGATAGAACTCCAAAAAGTAAGAGATCTTTTAGACTTTAGGTTTACCAAAATTGGTGACATGTATTTTTTTAAATCCAATTGATGAAATTGTAACATGCAGCAGGTCTATCGAGCGGTCGATTATGTAATTTGAGTTCGTTACCTGATTACACTGAAGGAATCTAAGAGTCAATCGGTATATGCATTAACGTCTCGATATCAACGCTAATTATAAACAACAAACAATGGGTCTAAGAACAATATTTCTATCTACTTTATACAAGTTCCTACCTTAATGTTCTTTGTATATATATATACAAATCCTATATTTCTATGTTGGCTATAAGCTCACTGCTTATAGCAAATAGTCTATAAACCTTCATCCAAATACAACTTTATATATATCTACCCTATACTACACAACTATGCTACTTATAATAACAAAACTATCTAATAAGAACGAAGTGCAGTGCTTATAAACTTCTGTCTTATATATTTACACTCTGTGTCCTCTATCCCAATATCCCTAGGTATATATCTCCCTGAACCCCTGCTTTTTATATCTACAATTACAGTGATTATAGACCTAGTTCATAATCCCGATGCTTAAATAAACCTTTACCTTCTATCCCTATCTTCAGCTGAAAGTCTATAGTCTCTATGACTATATATCTAATTTATAATCCAGATGTTTATAAAGCCTTGTCCTATATCAACTTCCTTGCGCCGACACGTTACTTGTTATCCACTAGTCTGAGAGGCTGTCACGAGTCAACAACATCAGACTTTGGAATATCTAGCCTCGTGGCAAAGTTTTACCTATCGACCTTTGTACTTACTTTTTCTCTTTGAGACGGTCTTTCTCATTACAAGTCCGACGCCAACTGAAGTAATCGCGGATATTTGTACTTAATTTATCATATAAACTCGTCCACATGGATGTTCCCATTTTTTAACATTTCAACCAACCTAAAGGGGTAACAGGATACACGTGTACGTGACCACCGGCACATAGGCGTAATGATTTAATTTCCATTGGTCAAATAAAGTGCATTCAACATAATTTTATTGACCCATAATAAAATGCCTTAATCCAAAAATGTGGGGAGAGTTCGTGTCTCGTGCCACATGTGTCAAAATCCACATCTTGCGACCTTTGTCAAATCAACATCTTGGGGCCTCTTGTTCCAAACTTATTCCCAAATTGCTGTAAGAAACTGCATCCCGAGCTTTTTTTATCGTTGAAAATTTTATGAAAATAAGTCCCGAAATAAATTCTATAGAATTTTTTTTACAAAAAGACCATTTTAACCAGAAATGCACAGGTAAATTTCACTTGTGGAAATACTTTTGTGCAGTGAGTGTATGAACAATTAGAGGGTGGTGAGTCAGTGCGTGAGTTCCGGTATTCCTTCTATTTTCCGTAGAAATTACAAAAATGTAAAATGACGAAATAAGTATCCAAACAATTTTCAGTTCATAGCCAGGGTGGTCATTTGCCATCCCTTGGCGTCCATTGTCCGACTTTCGTAAATTTTAAATTCAATGATCTCTGAAACCACTGGGCCAATTGGAATCAAACTTAGTCCCTTTCAATCTTATATCAGATATGTCCGCATTCCATCCAAGATAGCTGGCATCTTGGAACACAAATTCTTTGACACTAATAGCCCGATAAGAACAAAACTTAGTCACAATAGATAGTCCTTATGCGGTCTCTTCTTAAAAACGAAACCGGCATATCCTTTCCTCATCAAAAATGGAAGCCAGCTGGGAACATACTTTTACGTTCGACCTAGCTCCAAAACACATTTCTGAAACTACAAACCCAATTAGAACCAAACTTAGTCACAATGTTTGTTAGATTGATCCTTTTTAAAAGGTATATGACAGATCCGAAGTAAGTGTCCCATCAATTCTTAACACATCTGGCTATATCAAAAATGGCTACCAGCAGGAAGATGGTTTTATATTGCACCCTATGGAAACACATTTAAAGATTTTTTTTCATTGGAACTGCTAGCCCAATTAGAGACAACCTTTCTTGTATTATTCTTCACAGTGGTCTTTCCTGACATGTCCGTTACTCGTCCAAGATGGCCACTACCGGTCAACATAGTGCAACAATGGACCCTATGGAAAACAGATTTAAGGATCTTCTTCTCTGAAACTACTAGCCAAATTACAACTAAACTCGGTCATAATGGTACCTAGATGGTCCCTCTAACAAAAGGCGTCCGGCAACTCCATACTTCAGAGTTTTCTTCAGAAAAGTGCAGCGATAACAATCAAATGTAACATACAGTCATCCAATAAGACCACCAGAAACAAATAACCCAATTAGAGCCACATCTTTTTTAAATTTTTCTTCGCAATGGTGCTTAGATGTTCTTATCTTAATAGGGGTATCCGACAGGTCCATACCTTTTCAAAGATGGGCAGTACAGCCAATATATTTCAACATTAGACCCTATGGGAAACCCATTCAAAGACATTTTTGCCGTAAACTACTTTTCCAAACAGAAACAAACTTACAATATTCCTATGATTATCCCTTCCAGAAAAAAAAATCCAGCATGTCCATACTTCTTCCAAGATTGTCGCTAGCGGCAAACATAGTTAAACAATTGGCCATATGGAAGCACATTCACGGAACTACTTCTCTGAAAATACTATCCCTTTTAGAAATAAACTCAGTCACAATCGAGCCTTGATGTTTCACCCTTAAAAAAAGTATCCGGCTGGTTCTGTACCTCATCCAAGAAGACCAACAGCGATGAAAATAGTTTAAAAATAGGCCGTAAGGAATAGAAATTCATACATATTTTTTCTCTGAAATTACTAGCCCAATTAGAACCAAACTAAGTAAGAAAAGGTCTCTGACAGATTTGTGTTTCATGCAAGATGGCCGCCAGCGTTGAAAATAGTTCAACAAAGAACCAAATGGGAAGACACATTAAGATCTTCTACTCTGAAATTACCAGCCTAATTAGAACCGAACTTAGTCACAATAGTCACTTGGATAACCATAAAAAACGTGTATGTCATGTCCGTACATGTATATATATACACATATATATACACATATAAAAAAACTGTGTAAACATGTGTTGCATGTGTGTTTTAAATTATGTCTGTTATTGTTTTAGTCGATTTAAAAAGCTCCTTGGAGCTTATGTGGTATTGTTATTACTTCTATCGACTCTAAATAAAGTTTTGTCTTTTGACTTTTTTTACTTGACTTTGATATATCTCAACTAGTACGACTCGCGCAAGCGTCTGTTCTACTCTTGACGACTATAATGAACGTAACCTTACAATCACATCCAAACATTTACAACAAGTTTACAGATTTCACAAATTGATAAACACATTTGAGAAGTTTTATAGAAGATAAGAACATTTGATATCTAAATATTATGCGACTCGCAATCAGCTTTTTACTAAGGGCATTTCTCATCCTCGTTTTTACGGCGATGTTGTTAAAATCTGTAAAAAAATTATTAAATATCCAGAAAAACTGGTACGTTACTTACATTCTTTACGTTATAGAGGAAATTGACAGGCTATTCTTCATGATTCCGTTAAATTTGCTTTGAGATCCAGTGACCTGAAGATTTTACAGGTATACTGGCCTCTCACTGATACTGCCGATGTCTACCGACTTCCATGATAATTGTATTCCAGACCCTTCGGGAAGTTTTGTATTTGATTTTTATTCCGTAGTAAGACAGTGTTTTACCATCAGACTAGCCTCCTTGAGCCAGCCGGCAGTTGAGCAGCGAGCAGTCCTTGGCCCATCTTTCTAAATTGCGTTTTGTCCTATTCTTTCCTTCTCAAGATTGTGGTCTTTTAGTTAGTAGTCTACCAGTATTGGGTTTTATTTGTATGTTTTCTATATTATAGGGAAACGGTATAGAGAAAGTGGTGGTTTGGGAATCCAAAATCGGTTTAACCCTACCGCTAGCTCTTGCAAGTGCCGGTGCCAAATCCGGCTATCCAGTGCATGTACCAAAATCGGCTATCCCGAGTTCCTATCGCTGTCTATGTTTGTCTTTTGTCATTTTATTGTTTTTCTTGAGCAGATATCTAGAAGATTGTGCCATGTGGTTGTAATTTTGGACCATTGTGGGTGTTTCCTGTTATCTTTCGTACATTAATTTAGAAGATTTTTTTCTCAACAAAAATTAATTAGATACTAGTAATTCAATCTATACATGTGTAAGGTTTTATAAAAGCTGCGAGGGTAACAATCCCTAAAATTTTCATATGGCTGAGCGGGTGACAATTTTTCCATTGTTACTATTTGTTCATGGTTCAGTGATTTTCAATAAATCTATTACCAGCTAATGATTATCCTACAGACTTTACATACAGACATGGGAAGGGAACGTCTACTTTTGACTATATACTCTGTTGCATCTCAAGTCTGCATTAGATGGAAAATCGTTGTGAATGAACAGCATCCGCTGAATGCGCCTTTTCACACACTGGTCTCGATACAGCTACTACAGGCTAGAGACAAAATTGTAGAATAGGTTGACAACCATCACACAAAATAAATTGGGACAAGGTAGATTTAAAGGAAAAGTATCAAGAACTTTTACACGAAAGATTAAAAATAGACTGATAACATAGAACTGTCCGTAGCAAGTCTCGCAAACACGTTAGTTATGACTGCTAAGGAGTTTGCACCTGCCAAGAAAAGACAGAGGAGGGGGAGAAACCAAGAAAAGACAGAGGAGAGGGAGAAACAAGAGCAATTAGTCTCAAGAATCAACTAGCGAGGGAAAGTAAAGAAGCATATTATCTATGGAAAACAGTTGGAAATCGGCCTCAAATACATACAGTACTGAATATAGAAACATGAAAATAGCAAAACCAAAATTACGACAGGGACAAAGGAAATTTAAAAAGTTAACAAAACAGAACGTTGAAATTGAGATAGATGAAGAGTACAATGCAAGATGTCAACTGAATACAGAGCTATTAAGAAAGCAATGTCGAAATAATGACGAGTTAATCATTATCTCAACAACTGACACCCTGGAAATATTAAATAAGCTTAAAAAATGAAAAGCAGCAGACTCCAAAGGACTGCAATCTGAACTTTTCGATCATGGACTAAAAGGAAACCGCTGGCTCCTCTTAAACCAATGGTACACTAATCTTACATTACAGGTGAAATTTGCAGGAAAATTTTCTTCAATATTTAGTGAGAAATTGGAAATACGACAAGGTGGAAGCTGGTCCCCAATGGCGTATAAGTTTTTCATCAACCGCATGCTACATTTATAACACTAAAGAACATAGCATTGGTCTGCATGTTGGATCCTATAATTTTGTGATCTTGTAGCCGTCGCAGATTATTTACTTTTTATGGCCGAAACCCAGTCAGATTCACAGTTTCAAGTCAGCATACACCAAGAGTATGCTTTTAAGGAGCAATATAGTATAAGTAAAACTAAGACTAAAACAATGCTGATAAATGAGAGAGACAAAATCAGGAGTTTACATGTATACTTAATTGAAGTAATCTGGAAATGACTAAGGGACCGACCATTTAACTTGAAGGGGGTGGGGCTATGGTTTTTTCTATATTTTGGAGCCGATTTTATGTGAAAAAAATATTTTTGCTGCCAAAATGATGAAAAGAATTTCTGAAGAAGGCTTTCTGCCTAAGAAAATAATGTCAATTTTGAAAAAAAATATTTTGTTTATACACATGAAAAAAAAAAAAATAATTTTTTTCGTGCGAAGCGCAAAAAAAAATTCTGTCCAGAAAAAAAACTTATAACCCCCTCCCCCTTTCAGATTAAATGGTCGGTCCCTAAAGATTACAAACACATGGGAATATTAAAATGCAAACTAGAGGTTGTCGGAACGACAGCTATCCCCGCACTCCCTGTTTGACACAGAAAACAGTTGTTTTACACCCTGGGCATAAATTTTCTCAATATTTTTTAAATCAAACTATTGATAGTTATTTTTACAAAAAGAATTTAAGGATATATGGTTGTTAGACAGAATTCCAAAAAAATGAGTGGTCATTGAGACTTTCAGGAAATTTACCAAGATTGGAATCAAATATTTTTGAAATCAAATTGATTAAACTGTTTGTACTAAACTAAACAAACTATTTAAGTATGACTGCTAGGTAGCATTCCAAAAATTAGTGGTCTTTGAGACTTTCGGGAAATATAACAAAACTAGAATCAAATATATTTGAAATCCAATTAATGAAAGTCTTTGTCCTATTTAAGTATAGTTGCTAGGTAGAATTCCAAAAAATAAGTGGTCTTTGAGACTTTCAGGATATTTACAAAAATTGGAATCATATATTTTTAAATCCATGTAGTAAAAATGTTCGTGCTAAACTAAACAAATTATTTTAGTATGGTTACGAGGTAGAATTCCAAAAAATAAGTGGTCTTTGAGACTTGCAGGAAGTTTACCAAAATTACATCAAATATTTTTGAAATCCAATTGATGAAAGTTTTTGTCCTCAATTAAAGAAGCTATTCAAGTATGGTTGCTAGGTAGAATACCAAAAAATAAGTGGTCTTTGAGACTTTCAGGAAATTTACCAAACTTGGAATCGCATTTTAGAATTCTAATTATTCAAAATCTCATTTTCTATCAAACAATTGCTAAAATACATAATTATATGCTCAAATTTAAAAAAAAATATGAGTCTTTGACATTTTCAGGACATTTCCCAAAGTTGGAACCAGAATCATAATTCCGAAAGCTTATTGCAAACCTACAGACTATATGCAACAATTCTGCAGAAAGAAGTTAGCCCTAAATTCAAAAATGTAGGAGGAGTTTTTGTCATATGCCACATGTGTCAAAATCCACAACTTTGGGCCTTTGTCAAAATCAACATCTTG
>MJUU01045926.1:0-29880 GCA_002080025.1 Modiolus philippinarum | reverse complement strand
TAATTTAATGCATATAGTGTGTTTACAGTGTGTATCGTATATGTAGTTTGTTTTTACTGTGTATCAGTTTGTTTGCCATATACACACGTCAATCTTGCTACAATCTGTCAGTATATCTCGGAGTTCGCACAGTGAAACCTTATATCAAATATAATACTTCGCTATTAATCCACAAAACAACATATACATATACTGTAATTGTCATCCGAAACTATTAAATAAAGTATATTTTCAGTGTGAAGTACATGTAGTGGGTTTTCAGTGTGTATTGATGTGCATTCCTTATACACACACTTATCTTGCTACTTCCTGTGTAATGGATCACAGAACATTCATAGCAAAACGTGTAATACGAACTACTATACCTCGTTATTCATCACAAAGAGGTACATATGTCCTTGATATCCCCGTCTTCTCGTGAAATTTTGCATGTAGCGAATTTCGCGTGTGTGAAAGAATTTATCACGTGACCATGTAGTGAAATTCAGGCGAAAAATCCGATACCTTATTAATGGGATTAGGCGAACTTCTAACCCCTCGGTAATTTAAGACCTCCATCAGCTTCAATATCATGCTGTTAGAATTTGTCTAGGACACTGCAATCATAGTGTAGTGTAATTCAGGTATTTTTTCTGGTGTAGTCAGATTCAGGTGAATACAAGTATGTGTGTGTGTGTGTGTGTGATTATTTTGTTTGTTTGATTGTTTGTTTGTTTTGTTTTTTTTTTTCAAAGTAAAAAAGTATGTAACCTAGTCTACAATGTAAGATCTGCCGTCACTACATTATATTTTAAAATCATTTTCAGTTTCACTGTCACCACATCATTTTGGTTTTGAGCGTGGTTATCATTAGAGTACAAAATACCAGTCAAGCATGCATATAGTATTGCATAAAAATCGGTTGATGAAATATTTCATACATCTGAATTATACTTTAATTCCAAACTTTTCAAGTAAGACTGAAATTAGTTCGTCTGCTTAAATGCATTATGTGTACTGAAAAATAGTCAAATTAATAGAAACAAAAGGACTTTGCCATTTTTGTTTTTGGTAGATTGATAATTTTCCGAGCATCGTAACATATTTTCTTTAGTATCAAATCAAGTCAAACTGTAAGTTATAATATGCGGACAAAATTTGAGGGCAACTCACAAGTTTATACAATGAAATTCACTCCACCGAAAGTGGAGTGAATTCAAGTTTTATTTTTACTTTCAACCTTAGAAGTTGTCGGGACATTGTTTTTACCAAACCACTTTTATTTACATTTTAGGAAAATAAAATAAATATTTTTTGAAACTTAAGATGTTGGAATTTCCATACACATTTTCCGTGAGAGACGTTAAATACTCCCCAGACAATCCATACACAATGGAAGTGATTTTGTGGTATAATTTATTTCTGAACCATCTTGTTTTGGTGGTATTTTTCGAAAAAAAAATATAAATTATAAAACATGTTACAATTTGAGGAAATAAAAGACGTGTTATATACACAGCAAGTCAGTTACCATGCCATTAGTTTAGTTAGTGACCGGTCAATATTTATTGGGGGTTGGGACCGGAGCATTCTTGATTTTTGATTAATTAGAAAAATCCTCATGTCCTACTGTTTAAAAGAGCAGAAAATCTCAAGTGTCCTACGCAAAAAATAAAGAAAAATGCGTGTGTCCTATAAAGAAAAACATTTGAAACACATGCTAGATGTGATGCTAGGTATCATATAATAGTTTACTTCATATTCATATTTTTCCTTGAATGATTAATATATTTGGTTATAATTTTAAGTCTTCCCAATGTGGTTAGGAATGATGTGGTGTTACAAGCCGAGCGAAGGGAGGCTTAACAATGAGATACATTTATTTGTATATAAAAAATGATTGAATAAAAAGTGTCTGTCCTATCAATGTTGAGAATGCAAAAATGTTACAGTCCTATCAAAATTATATTACAAAAATTTTTCGGTCCTACTGCCTTTTGCACTGGTCCTACCACCCCAATAAATATTGACCAGTCCCTTACAACGGAATGTTGACACTATTCTCACATTCAAAAAATTTAAGTCACAAAATAACAAAGAATGATTTGTGTATTAACAATAAAAGGATATGGAGTAAATGCCCATGAGACAAAATGTCTACAAATTAATGGTAGAAACAAGCAATGAAACGACGCTTTTATTGTTGTTTTTCATATTGGTTATTTGTTTTCTATCAGTTTTTGAACATCTTTGAGTGTATGGTCTTTCAAACGTTTAGATTTTATCTGCACTGAAGAGACATAAGTTGTCGGAAAGCGCATATGCAGAAAAGAAATTCACAGTTACTTCGGTATTTAGTTATTTCATCTTGAAATTCCCCAAGAAGCCTTTAACAATAAGCTTTGTAGTATGTTTAAGATGGCCCATAGCACCAGTTTGAGTAGACTTTTTTGCTCATTGTCAAGCAATGTCACATCCATGTCTTAATTTGACTATAGATGCTATCGTCAACAAACATAAAATTTACTGGCAACGCGCTCTTACCATCACTGTTATAAACAATGAAAGGTATGGAGTAAATGAACATGAGACAAAGTCTCTACAAATACCTGGTAGAAGTTATCAATGGAACAACGCTTTTATTGTTGTTCTTCATCTTGAGGTCATTATAAGACCTTCAACAATGACCTTAAATCATACCTCACAATGCGTTTAAGACAGCATCGAGCACCAATTTATGTGGAATTTAGTAAAAGATGTCGAACAAAGCAACAGCCATGTATCTTTTGGTCATGGATGTGGGATTATCAACAAACAACGAAATAACTGTCGAAGTGTTCTTACAATCGTTGTAACCCTTTGAACAAATTGACTGGCAGGAGACGATTACAAAATAACCACAAGGCACTCATCGAGTCGGTTGCAAGAAAATTTGACAAATATATAATAGTGAGATGTGGGCACATTAAACAGGTGGTCAGAATAACATTTGGAAATTACAAAAATAAGATACCAAAAAATGGAAATTATAAGAGAGTATGCACTTGAGAAATATTTTACATATCTAAAGAAGAAGTCCACCATACCAGGAATATATAGGGAGCATACATTTCTCGCACGGGGAATCTTTTTACGGACTCCACACTGCAAATTTGTTTTCAAATGTTTAATTAGAAATAAAGGAATTCACTGAATGACCCACTCATAATTTAGTTTATTTGATTGCATTGAAACAGTATAACGCACGTAGAGCAGAAACTTGAATATATTATATTTAGAGTACAAAGCAATGTTGCTCTATTAAAATACTGGTTCCTTTATTTCTGTAAAAGTCTGCTGCGATAATTAGCTAAACTGAATATAAGTGAAACAGATATAACCATTCTTTTAAAATGGAAACTGAATGTTGTATGAGAAAAATATATTTTAGTAAAAAAAACAACAGACTATTTGTATCAAATACTATTGCAGCCATCTTCTGATGTTTTAATAGAATTCCAATTTGGCCTCGTGGGTTCGCTAGATAAATCAAGACCTGTTGAAATACTAATAATATTTTTGGCACATGCGCAAATCCTACTTCTTAACATCGGTTTGTGATAGTTTATTTTCTTCTAAACTAGAGTTATCTGTTGTATAGATTAACTACATGTATACACGATTTTGACGAATAGTTCAATATTTTCGGTCCGTATCTGTTTATTGCATAACAAGTCTTAATTTAGGATAAAGATGTAATTTTTGATCTGATGATGTCATAATCAAATTCGTTACATCCGATTCATTGAAATATTTTGGGTCAGTAAAAATGGAGATTAAAATATGTTTATATAATTTTTTGAAGCTGCAAGTAGTACCAAAAGTATAACTAGAATGAATTAAAATGGAAATACCGAAATATGGGTACAATCAGGAAGCAGTCGGAAAAATCGAAAATTAAGAACATCGCATAAAGGTAAAATATATATACGGGCAATAACACAAATAATATAAAAAAAAGAAATGAAAGAGAACGACACAACAGCGAAGAATTAGAAATGTGAACAATCACAAAAAAGCTACGCCTGAAGTTTACGTATGAGTTTGTGCGCTAGTGTTTATACGTTTATTATTATTTTTCTTTTTTCTTTTTATTATCTTCTTTGCCCTATTTGTCATTAACTTTTGAATAAAGTCCGACTTGTATCTTTCTCTGATTCGAATAATTTAGTTAAAGAGTGAAAAAGTCCTGATCCAAAAGAAAGGGATTTTTGGCAAATTCTAGTTGCTTCTTGTTAAGAGACTTAAGGTGAATCCCTATAGATGTAGCAATATTTTTTACCCGTTGAATTTTTCTCAAAATTTGTAGAAATGTTCTTTGAAGAAACCTCTTTCAAAATATGATGAGAAAATATGGGGTCATCAGGTTCGTTACCATGGTAACGGTAACCAAAGGAGGAATTTCTGAAGTATGAAGAAATAAACACCTTGAGTTACTTTCCATGATTTTTTTTTTCAAGCCATCAATATTTAAATGAATATTATACAGTTACTGTCTTTTGTTGAGGTAAATGTGCAGTGTTATTGACTTTTGGGAAACAGATATTCATCGAGCCGCATGGCGAGGTGAATATCTGTTTTCCCAAAAGTCAATAACACTGCACATTTACCGAAACTAAAGACAGTAACTGTTTTATTCTATTATCCGATAAATACATAATAATTCTTTTTATTATGTATTATACTATACACCTAGAAATTTTCTATGGGTGTCGAATTAACGATTAAAGAGGCTTTGAACATTTGCATAAAATAAATGAAATATATACTGTTCAAAAACTATTTTGAGGATAAGTAAAACAATAAATATAACATTATTATTATCTTTACTGTCAGAAATTTACAGATTCTAGCTAACACTGAGTTTTCGGCTTTTTTCCATTGTTCGTCACTGGTGGGAGACTGTGAAGAAGGGAGGGAATTGACATTTTAATGAAACAAGCGAACGTTCTTTAAAGACTTTATTTAAAGAATAAATTTTTTATCCTAAATAATCGATGATTTCTGTCTTTTAAATGAATGCTTGTGTTCTTCCTTTTCATTCCTTGCATCTGTGTAATGTGCGACGATTCTGCGCTATGTGTTGTCGACATCCGTCGGGAGATTTTTTCCCAAAATATTGTGTGAAGGCCTTTACCAGTGTTACGCTGACTTGTTTCGTATTTTAAGTGTCTTCCTCTTTGCATATTTGCACCATTTTCGCTGATCTTCTTTTCTTTAGATGAAGCAATTCTGTTTTAGTGATGCCGATGACGTTGTCACGCGACAATGTTACATAGCAATGTGATTGGACGATATAAATACGGGATTTCCCTTTTTCTAAAAATATGTCGCACGTGACGTTTCCCGCGGTGAATATCTTTTTCATGGAGTGAATATCCTTTCTATCGAGTGAATATCCTTTTTTATTCATTTTAATGTCAATGCAACTTTACCATTAGTATTTATATATTATAGAATAAACAGATTTGTATTAATCATACACATATGATTTTAAAAGTAAATAAAACACAAACAATAGCAGTCGTATGAGTATTTATTGATATTTACTCTGAAGCATTCACCATAGCAACATGCAAAATACAAAGATTTATGTTTTAATTTCTAAATAAGTGTATATTTAGAAAAAAAAAGACCGTTGAATTTTTCTATAAATTTGATATATGATAGTACAAACAATATGCTCTTACTTAATTGAGAGAAAAATATAGGTCATCGGACTACTTTAGGAACTACAGACAATTTTGCACACCCCTTGTAACCAAAATAAATCGATTTTTAGCCTATATCTCCATACTGATAAAGATAATGTGGCTTATATGGTGAATATTTTCATATGCAATGATACTCTTATATGATATATGTAATGTGAGAATAAAATTGGAGCTATTATTTATTTTTGTTAACCAATAGTTGCCTTGACAACAGAAATTTTAGTTTTACACACATTTATCAAAACTTGAATCTGTTACAAAAAATAATTTGCAACAAAATAACAATTGATTGTGAATTTCTAGTTATAAGATCTAGTGACTCAGACTGTATATTTATACAAATCATGGTAATGTGGTCATAAATGCAATCACCTATGGCGACAAATAAATAAAATCAATAAGCAATGTTTCAAAGATAGCCATTTCCATATATGTTTCTGTATATTTCAGATTTCAGTATTTTTCAATATCAACAAAAATTTTGGAATGTAAAACAAGAGGCTCAGAAACTGAACCTAGCTCACCTGACAAAATGCTTCTTTGCCATCAATGCCCATTGGAGTAATAACAAAAATGATGTTTTTTACCACTGGGGTCTAATTTTAAGCTATGTTCTCCATTGGCACAAGTTTGTTTTTGTTGTCTGATTCTATTTAAATGAGTAATCTCTACAAAGAACCTTCTATACATCATTCCAATACAGTGAAGTTAAATTTGCTTGAATAGTTTCAGAAAAATTGATGAAAAGGATGATTTACTCATAGGCTCCAATGTCCCGTGCCGGCCTCCATGTTTTTGTAGGATCGAAATGAAACAAGCAATTTTTGTAAAGCACCTTCCGTACATAATTCCTGTAAAGTTTGGTTAAATTTGCTTTAGTGGTTTCAGAGGAGAAGATGAAAATGTGAAACCTAAATGGACGGATGATGGACTCCAAGTGATAGCAATAGCTCACATGGACTCTTTGGGTCAGGTGAGCTAAAAAGGGCTGGGGTAAATTTGTACAATGCATCATTCATCTAGCTTGCATGAAAATAAGAGCTGTCGCCGAACGGTGTCCAATTATACCCTCGCTCATTGTACCTTGAATCATATATGGTAAGTGAAAATTCATGTGTGCATGAACCCAATACATAATTGAACATAGTACAGGTGTGGAGACAATACAAGTATGGAAACAATGACATAACCCTCAAGATAAAATTAATCTTTAATGTTACAAGTGTCAAAATTGAAAAAGTCGGTAACAAACGGAAGTTGTATCCCGATTAGTGTGAAAAGGCATCCCAAAATATGGTATGACTATACAAAAGTGTTAACAAAAATTGCATATCTGTACCTTTTACCATTACTGAGATAAATGCAACGAAAATGTGTTACCGATATAGCCACACACAGACAAAAAATAGTAAAGCCCCTTATCCCCGATTTGGCGCCGGGGTAAAAAGATCACAGTTATCGGCAAACAGGAAGTAGATGAGTGATAGACTTGAAAAGGAGAGACACTGTACAACTCATCGTACTTATGCTTCAGACTAAATATCAAAGCATTACTACATACACATGCTGAGAAATCCTCTACGAACATTTTTAGTATATGGCTAAAAATGCATCCAACGATAGGGCATCATCATACGAAGCCTCTGACAAATTTCAGATCTGTACCTTTTTCTATTTAACTTAAAATGTATAATGACTGAGATATGAACTCGGACCTAAACTTGATATAAGTCACTTGAATATAAGTTACTCTAGCAGAAAATGTAGATAAAGTGACATTATTTTGCCTGGATGCTGACTAACAATTAGCAATTAATACTAGTACCTGTGCAAGGTTAGATGATCCAACCATGTACTGTGAGCGAGATCTGAACTCGGATATAATAAACTTGGATGTAAGTCAATCAAGCGGAAAATATGGGTCAAAGTGACCTATTTTTTTCTGGATGCTGACCTACAATATGAGATGCATGCATGTGCAAGGTATTTTAAAGTTATGGCAGGCCAAATGGGATCTGCAAATAAATAATAAACTGCATGGAATACAGTCAGACGTCGGTAAACAAGTCGGTTCCTGTGGTAAAAACCGTAGGGAACAGGTAGTGTTGACCCGATGTCGTATTGGACATACTAGAACAACACATAGTTTTATCCTCAACAGTGATGATCGACCTGAATGTATTCCATGCAATTGTCCATATACAATTCAACATGTTTTAATTGAATGTGTAGATGTTGCCGATATCAGGCGTGATTTTTATTCTGCCCATTGTCTTAAAGACCTATTTACAAACGTCGCTGGCGACAAAATCGTTCAATTTTTAAAAGCAATCAATTTATTTAGTAAGATTTAAATGGACCAATTTTAATCAAGCTTCTAATTTCTAATATTGTTATTGTTAAACCAAAAAATTACTATTATGTTTTTTAACATTTTACACATCTGTTTTACTTGTATAAAGCTATATGGTTTTATATTAATATTTTATGTATTTATTAAAATTGTTCAATAAACCCAACAGTTCTCGCAACAATATAGCTGAAATATTGCTGAAGTTGGCGTAAAACATCAATCAATCAATCAATAATATGATGCTACCACGTAGAGTGACTGAACTGGGATGTAAACTTGAATGCAAGTCACTCAAGCAGAACATGTTGATCAAAGCAGCTTTTTTCGCCTAGATGCTGATCTACCCTCACAGATGTGCGAGGTTAGATGATCCTACTATGTACCGTGACATCTGAACTTGGACGTAAACTTGAATGAAAGTCACTAAGCAGAAAATGCTGGTTATTTTCCCTGGATGCATACTTATCATTGAAGATGCATAGTTTTATGCACAGTTAGTATATCCTACTATTTATAAATACTGCGTCGTGCGCTATGGTGTAAATTTGAATACAAGCCATTAAAGCTCAAAATGACCTTATTTTCTTGGAGGCTGTTAGTCAACCAAAAATGTACCTGCATGCAAGTTATGATGATCCTACCCTGAATAGTTACTTGGATATAAACCCAAAAGTGAATACGGATGCCAGGGGTACTCTAATAGTCCACCTCAACATCTTTTAGGTGAACTATCGACAGTCACTGCCTGCTAAGCTCACCTCATAGCACAGCTTAGTCTTTCATTAATTGCATATGGGATATTGCCAATACATATACACAACAAGTTTTGCAAATTGAAGCAAAATAAATCTTTTTTCTTATCAAAATTATTATCATATGAGGAACATAACAGTAAACAATTGATTATCATCTTTCTACCTGCAGGTCGTTCATTTGTAAAATGTAGGTCACAGGCGGCATCCTAAGCATGCCCTGCAACTTTCATCTCAAAATCATCATGCATACCAATATGGTTGAAGTTGGACAGAACCTTTCTAGCTAGCAGAGATGCTCATGTTTAAATAGGTCACATATATCAAATGAAGCATTCTACTGAAAGTTTGGTTGGAATCTGTCTGACAGATTTTAAGGAGATGCAGATTGATAAACCAAATTAACAATAGAGCTATGTTGGCTCAATGAACCTCTAAAATCTGTAAAATCAAAATTTTTTACACAGGGTACACAACATGACCAGGTGAACAACATATCCTGCGAGTTTGGTTTGAATCTTACTAATAGTTGTTATTGAGTTGCAGAACAAACTATGTTTACAAATGAGCTATTTTGGCTCTGTAAACCTCTACATTCTACATATTTTGGTTCATTGATTTCCAAACATTTTGATTTAATCTGCACTGATGAGACATTAGTTTTCGAAATGCGCGTATGCAGAACCTAAATTCACAGTAACTTCGGTATTTTGTTATTCTACAGAATCTAAAATTGTAAGAATCAGGTGCACAACTAAACCAGGTGACGAACATATCTTGGAAGTTTGGTTGGCTCCTACTTATAGATATGATGAAGTTGCGGATTAACAAATCAGATTAACAAATGAGCAACTTTGAATCAGTGAACCTCTAAATTCTGCAAAACTAAAATTCCATGTATCAGACACACAACTACACTAGTTGAACAAGATATGAAAGTTTGGTTGAAATTGAACACAAGGTTATGAAGGAGTTGCTGATTCAAAAATTAGATTAATATGCAAATGATCTTTTTTGGCTCAGTGAACCTCTAAATTCTGTGGAACCAAAGTTTGAGTATCAAACAACATATCCTGAAAGTTTTGTTAAAATTGGACTTGCGGATTCAAAAATCGACAGACAACACAGGACAAAGATGCAGGAAGACGACACAAGACAAGGGTAGTAATCCCTATGTGTAGGCTCTGCTCACAGCCGAGGCACAAAAATGACATAACCATAAATTATTTACCAATCAGAGAAAAGTATTTTGGAGATACAAAGATGAATTTCCATACCAGGATCCAATGTTAATCTTTTTGAATGGTAGTGTAAGTATACTGATTAGGTTATTTGAAACATGTCTGAAATAGGATTTTCTGACATATCTGGGTCAAATTCGGCAAGTGTTTGGGACAAAACGATTTTTAGTAAGAAACAGTAAGTTGTTGTTAGATGGGACCAAAATCCCTTTCACAGTACAAATAACAAATTACTGTGAATTTAGCTTCAGAATACATGCAGATACCAAAGCATTCTAAAATGAAAGAAGCCAAAGCATGTTTGACTAACATTTGCTTTAAAATTAAACATCAAAGAGGAAGCAAATGACAGAGATACCGTAAAACCTCAGAACATTAAAAGCTTATTCAAAACAACTCATCATTTCTAAGCTAAAGACCAAATATCAAACTATTTCAACTTATTTTAAAAAAAAATGGAATTCAGTTACAAATTAATGTGCTGGCAGGCAGAATAGTCTCCTGATATATACAGGGTTTTCCTGATTCCGGTGGTCAATATCTTAAACTCTTAATAAATATTCTCACTGCATCTATCAGTTACTATGATAATTATCAGTCAATAATAAAGAAATCATTCTATTAAATGATGCATACAACGGTAAACAAACTCGAATATCTATCTTTTGAACATTTGATTAAAAGTCACAGGTCAATCACACTTACCGTTGTTGACGTTTCTCCTATTTCCGGTGCAAAAGTAAAGTAGTGTATGGAGGCCCAAAACGGACATCAATATTTAAGATCAACAAATCAAAACGACATATTAGTACACTAGATTGAAAGGAAGCATATAAAACACAACATTTATTAGAATAACATTTATCTTTAAGTTAAAGAAATCAATGTTATTTCATTATTATTATTATGATTATTATTGATATTATTATTATTATTATTATAATAAGAAACATAAATTGATTTAAATAATTAAAAAAAAAAACTTTAATTTACATTTCTCAAATTCTATACCAAATCTTTCCAAAATATTCATATAATTTTTTTTCATGTTTAAATTGGTGGATCTTTGCGGAATTTACAACCAAAGATCACCAACTACGTTTCTTTTTTTAAATAAAAGAAAAACAATCATTTATTTTTGTTTATCTAGTTTTCCGTACTTTTTTCTTGACCATCTTGACGTTTTAAAATCACGTGACTGTTGCTGAGGAAGCTTTACATGTTGCAGACGATGTAGACTTGACAATATTTTATTTTGGACCCAAAAAGCAATAAAAATATTTCATTTACTTTTCATGCAATACACAGGTTAAGTGAATATCAGTAAAATCGTGAAGGTAAGTGTATATAATCAATATTAGCTGAAATAGTTGTTGTCCCATCTATGTGTTGACGGTAGTAAATAGCAGACCTTCTGACGTCACTGACATATGAACCCAGCGCACTCACAAACACGCAATGCTGTGAAAATCCGGAATTCGTGACTACACCGGAATGAGGTATACACCGGAAATAGGAGAAAGGAGTACCCTGAAATAGTCATCAACTAGAGATGTTGCGGAATGGCAACCAATTTTGCCCCATGCTTTCTAGACCCTGAATCAATATGGTAAGTACAACTTTAAGTGTGTGTTGACACATTACAGGTGTGGACACAGTAAAAGTATGGACATGATGATATACCTCCCCGTTTTTTTTCCTGAAATTATACAAAGTTGAATTATCTCCCTTTCAAAATTTACAACCATCCAGTAAAGGTTAATCCAGTTTGATACCATTCTCCCGCTGTTTTTCACTTTCCATGGCAATGGCAGCAATTTTGAAAATTCCAAATTATGTCCATGCGTACATCTACTCAGTCATTGTAAGTTAGATTCCTTTGAACTTGTTAAAATTTGCTTGGAAAGCTTCTGAAAAACATCAAAAGTTGAGTTATTATTCCTATGGACGAACAAACGGACAGGCAGGCAAGGGTAAAATAATATGCCCCAGACTTTTAGTTGTGGAGGCATGAAAAGCCTGGAAAAAAATCTTTATCTATTCAAACCGACATAAGCCAAGCAATATTTGGTTTAGGGCACAAAAATTCAAGTACCAGTCAGCAGAAGTATACATTTGATAAGCCGACATCACTTTTGCAATTCAACTCATCATTACCACACCTCAGATCTTGTAAAAAAAATCTCATTACTATAAGGAAAAGATATTTGGAGAAAAAATTGTTAATGGATAGATGCATGGACAGACAAATAGAAATACAGTGAAAATTAGAGGTGTTGCCAAATGGCAGCCAGTTATACACACCGCTAATTGAACCCTGAATCAATATTGCAAAAGTAAATTTAAGTGTGTGTGGATACAATACAGTTGTGGACATAGTACAAGTATGGACACAATGATATACTTTCCCTTTTTTTCAGAAAATATACAAAGATGAATTATCTCCCCTTCAAAATTTCAGGCAGCAACCAATGAACTTCATGCACATCTTTAGGTGGTATACTACAACTGTGTAACATTTCATCAAAATCCAAGCAGCTGTTTAGGAGAACATGTGCTGACAAGGTTCGTCCCCTCCCCCTTTTCCAGAAAATATTCAAAGACGAATTATCTCCCCTTCAAAAATTTCGGACAGCAACCATATTACTGCATGGACATCTTCAGGTGGTGTACAACAACTGTGTTACATTTCATTAAAATCCAAACAGCGGTTTAGGAGTACATGCGCTGACAAGGTACATGGGCGGACGGATGTGATTCCTATATACCCCCCAAACTTTGTTTGTGGGGGTATAACTATTTGAGAATTGCAAGTCGTAAATGTGTCAAGTTGATACCAGATCTTGCTATTTTTAAGCAAACAGTTGTTTTGATAAGTTTCTTATCTACTAATGCTCTCAAGGACAGCCGACAAGTATTAAAATTCACATTTATACATATCTTCTTTTTCACAACGGGTCAATTTCTGACTGGAGAGTTCCCTTATGGACAAAACATCATCTTTTGCATTAATTAGTGGCCTATTTAAATCATGTACTCAAAGAGGTCCTGGTATTTGTTTTATTACTCCATGTACTCAGAGAGGTCATTTTCACCATCCTGACATATGTTAGTTATTACTCAATCAAATTTAGCCGATGCCTCTGCTGGTGGACTGCTTATCCACGAGGTTATTCACCAATACTCTAATGCTGGCCTGAAAACCGATTTTATTTGGAAACTTGCAATAACTAAATTTTTTTACCAAATTTTGTTCAAAACTAAGGAGTATCTCCCTCTTGCATAGCTCTGTTCTTAGCTGGTTTTAGTTTTACTATTTAGATCCTATTGGTAATTTGTTCTCTATCAGATTTTACCCACATTTTAGTATATGGATTTCCAAATATTTTGAATGGATATGCATGTGAGAATGTGGGGATATTGTTTTGGCCTAGTCCGTCTGTCCGTTAGATGAATCTTGTCAGAATTGTTGAATATAATCTTTAGTTGTGCAATAAGGGTTCAGAGTTTTGACATTGGTTTGGAGAGGAAATCAAGAGGCCCAAAAGTGTCAAATTTTACAGCTTCCATGTGACTAGTATTCCTCAATATTTTTATTTAAATGTTCTTGTTGCATCTAGCCTGTAGATGTGCAAAAAGATTTTGGAATTGTTATTGCGATTCTGACTTTGGTACCTGATAGTGTAAAGAACAAATGTATTTTAAAATATTGGCATACAATCGTGTATTTTAGTCATTTTTGGGGTATCAGACTTAGTTTTGATCCCCAAGAATTAAAAAATTAGGTTCCAATTTTGCTAAATGTCCTTATACTCTCAAAGACCAGCTTGTTTAATGTAACAGAAATACATGCAGCGTACATTACCTTTCCATTACTTAACAAAATTTCCTCCTGTTGTGCATCTAGGCATGACTGAACAGCAACACTGTATTTTTTCTCAATCTCTGTCTCCTTTTTTTATGGTTGAAGAATGGATAGGAGGGATGTTCATGGCACCTAAGAAATTGTTAAGATGTGTTGGCCCCATTCCTGCATGTACATTGTATCATTTCTGAGAGAAAACCAATCTATATACAATTTCTGTCTTAATATTATCAACTTTGCATTAAAATAATTAAATAAATGTAAAACCGGGTGTTACTGTTTATGTAATCCTTCCCTTACTTCCACTTTGTCTAGCTAAACAGAAACATTATTCGATATTATATTTTCTAACAAAAAACTTAAAATTTACCTCACAATATATATTATTAAGTTATAGTTACAGTTTTTCATGTGAAACATCTTCAACTATTTTCATGAATATTTTGGCGTCGGGTGGAACAGTTCACTGTTTACCGATTTCCGGACAAACTGTTCCATGCGCGAAATAATTTCGCAGCGCGACGTCATTCAAATCTTACCTGTGTAGAATTTTTTTTATATGGAAGATTTTTTTATTGTTTATATAAGTAAATAAAACAGTAATTTCATGCCCCGTTTCAGGAAATTGCAAAACTGTTAGTTTTTGCTGTTTCCTTCAAGGGCATGAAATAACTGTATACTAAAAGATATTGGGATTTATATTATAAGTAGCATACTAACAAAACTAAATACATTGAAATCTCTATACTGATTGTTATCATTACATGATCATTCAGAAGCACCCAATTACTTTCAAAGATGACATACAGTTGTAGTAGTAGTAGTGTACAGTACACACAGGGTGTTTCAGTTGCAGGTCTGACATTTTCACACTAACAGCAGCACATGTCGGTGTAAGCACCAGCAAACTTCCTGTTGTTAGTTACTTGTAAAAACATATTGATAATGTAAGTGTAAACACCAGTAGATTACCAGCAATTCTATGAGTTTTCTCTCTTATAAGACCAGAGTGTTTGTAACTGAAACACACTGTGTGTACTATTTTTGAGTTATCACACAATATTCATGTGCAATGGTTTATATTCCATCCTTTGGATATGAGGCTCTCAAGTGGCCTGATGTATCGCTCACCTGGAACTTGACTAACAGACAGTCTACATTAAGGTTCTAAAGTAAAACTATGGTCCAAATTTGCTGAGTGATCCAATATTATTAAACTATATTCAATGTTGGCAGCCATCTTGAACTTAGTAGCGAGTCTTCCAGGGAAGACATGTTTCTCCTGCTTAATTCCGCAAAATATATACATATTTCACGAAAGGATATGGAGTAAATGAACATGAGACCATAACACATATGTTAACTCCAACTGCAATAATTTTAATGAGCTGTATGGCCATTTCGGAAATTTATTCCTCATCAGCAGCACTAGAACCCAAACAAAAGAAATCCACAATTCAAAAACTGTTAAAATGCATAAACTCAAACGAAATCCGAACAATCGGTAATATTAAATAAAGCTAAGGACAAAACTACGATGGTGGGAGTTAATCCTTCGGTTTTAGAATTTACATAAATTTAGATAATAGTAATTGAACAAAGTGTACACATGAAATATTATCTCATGTACAAGTACACCATATCTAAGAAAAATAAAGAGCATACATCTATACCACGGGGAATTGTTTTACCAACTCCACACTGTATGTGATTCTTCAGAAATTTGCGAAAGAAATTTTTTGTGATGCTGCTCAGCAAAAACAATTCTAGATTCAATCAAACAGGAAGAGGGCATGCAAGAGATCCTAAACTCTCTTACATGGTATAGGACCCATTACTGATAACGGTATTCCATATTAAATTGCAGAAGGCTGGGATAGGGATAGTGATCCCTATATGCAAGGGTTGGCAAAAAAGGGGGAAATATGAAAAAGAAAGGAAATTGGGTAAATGTCAAGGAGACAACATCCTATATCCAGGTTAAAACGAACCAAAACAAAGCATCTAGGGGTCACCATACGGATTTCAAAACATTGAGGAACCTCACACCATGTAGCAAGCCCTAAATGGCCCAAAAAAGGTAAAACAAAGTGAATAAATTAATGGAAACAAACCACATCCAATAACCCAAATATCAAGGAACTAAAATTTTATAAGAAGACAAGGACCAGCCAATGACTAACATATTCCTGACCTGGGACAGGCGCAAACCTTGCGGTGGGGTAAAAATCGTTTTCTTGGATCAAGACCCTCCCCCTATGTGTGGTGAATGGCTAAGAAATAAATACACACATATAATCACAGTAAAAATCAAACTAGAAAAAAGCTTAATTTATCAAGACGAGTACCCTTACAATAAAATAATAAAACATGCAGACAATACACACGAAACGGTCCGGACAAATGCCCGCAGTTACTGACAGCTAGCTAAGGACATACTTTCCATTCGTATCGAGCCTTCTTACACATGAAACTTCAATTGAAATACTTCTAAATAGATTCATCAATTATGAAAGAAGAACATGATATTGTTCAATACCAAATACTGCCAATATGAATCTGAATTGTTCATTCTAATGCAATCATGTTTATAACACTCATTTTGATTGAATTATGACCAGATTTACTGTTGGTAATTCAAGACTAATTGTGTTGGAAGAAATAGCAACATTACTGCAAAAATAAATTGTACACCCCAGAAACAACGGCAGTAGCATACCGAAGGAACAAGGGAAGCGAAGACCACAAAAGTCGAAACCCAAAGACATGGCAAAAACGGCAACAGAGAAAAACAAAGACAAAACAAGGACGTTAGACAGCTGCAATGCACCGAAATAAAAAGACGACATTAAAAACTAAGGCACCCATAGTGTGAACTCTCATGAAAACCGGGAGTGACATTAGGTGCTCCGGAAGGGTAAGCTTGTCCTGCTCCGCTAGCGGCACCCGTCACACTATTATTGAGTCAATCCAGGGTTGAGTCAAAACCGGTTATGCCAAATCCGTGAAGACGTGAAATCTAGCTGAAAATGTCCGTTTTCATTTACGACACGGACACATCATATCCGTCAATGATATCATGGTGACGGCCAAAATATTTCTGAAGGGATGAAAGACACAAAGGCTGAACAAATCCCTGACTAAGCAACTTTTGGGACGGTGTTTTTGCTCTATTAAAAAAATCACTGTATAAACTACATGCGCGACACTCCATAGGCTGGAGAGGTAGGTATATTGCTGCTCAGAAAGGGAAAATTCACAATTGTGAAGTTAAAATCATCACGATTGTCATATAGCTTTGATTTCAAACGTCCTTCTTCATCAATGTATAAAAACAGATCTAAGTACGAAGCTGAAGTAGGTGTATCAGTAGTCTCTTTAATTTCAAGCTCATTGGGATAGATCTGGTGTAAATATTCCTTGAATTTTGGATTATTAAGAGAAAGTACATCGTCTATGTAGCGGGAGCTAAAATTAAAGGACTGGGCAAAATGTTTTTGTTTTTTCTGTGTTAGCCCTTGTAAAAACTTGGCTTCATACGAGAAAAGAAACCCATGGAATAAAAACAATTATACGTGACTTTGTTATTGTTTAGCCAGTATCACCAAAACACTTGTGCAATTTGCAAATATGTACAATGATTTATCCCCTAAAGTCTCTGAATAAAATATAGTCACAAGTGGGGATCCAGACTTTCTGCTAAGGGTGGGGGTGCCCCCCTAAATCCGCCCCTGGTCACCCCCTAATCTTGTAAGAATTAAGAAATACTTCATCGTAACTTTATGATACATTTGTATATAAGAACATTTTAGTTTTTATTGGTTTGCCTAATGTAACAATGGCAGATTCGGGTCAGAGGGGGTTCTAGAAACTTTACCTCATCCCCAGCTGCACTTGAAATTTTGTGCAGAAGTCAGGCAAAAAATGACAAAAGTTGACTGCACATGTATATAAGTACTCATTACCAAATTAATTTTGCAAAAAATTTGAGGGAAAATTCAGTGCCATCGATGGACATGATGGACATCAACAGAGTGCAATACACACAATGAACTACACTGTACAGTTTTTTGTGAAATTAGTGATCGAGATAGTTCAATATTTTTATATGTGTATATACATAATTTTGATATGTGTTTTTCTATATGTACTATTATACATAACTAGGGCTTGACACTTTAACTTAATTCTTTGTAGACAAAAGGACTACAAGATTCCCGAATTCACTAGTACTCACTAGTAGACAGATTTTGGTCTTAAACGGCCATTTCAATCTTGACATAGTCTTAACAGATTTTACACTGTTTTGTCAAGATCTTTTCAGATTTTCAGTAATATGTCAATAAATTGCTTTCAAGGACAATCAAGACATGCTAAGACTTTTCAAACCAAACAAGATGTCTGAATTCTCTTAACGAGTCTTGATTGTCCTTGAAATCATTTTTGTTGAAATCGTGTTATGTCTGTTAAGACAATGCCAAGATCGAAATGGCCGTTTAAGACCAAAATCGGTCTACTAGTGCCTGTCAGAGACTCACCGTGATAAATCACTGTGATAGACTTATCACTCTGCTAAGTGAGATGTGTATATTTTATTTCCTGTTTGAGCTACATACAGTACATGATTTCTTTTGCATTTAGAGTGATGCATTCTACCAAGTGACAAAAGAAATTATGTGGATAAATAATCATGATAATTCAGGAAAAAACTAGAGATTGTGTCTATAAGACACAAATTCCCCGCCGTCAAATTTATCGCAATAGAGAACTAAGAAATTTATTTGATTAAACACCTAGTTGTTAATAAATGGACCTCATGCAAAAATTAAACAAAGTCACTCAAGTGTAAAATGTATCAAAATCAAAGAATTGTCTAAGAATTTGATAGTTCTCACAAAGAGGTGTCACTTCATGAAACATCACAGTGATATGTTGTGTATTTGTTTAGAAATGAACTTTAAAACACAAAATTTACCAAAAGTTACTCAGCATAAAATGTAGGTCAAACACTCTTTATTGCCCTAGATTTGGATAACATCTATCAGGGTGATTTATTTGATGCAACACCATTGTGATAGCACGTTTAGTTGTTGAGAAATAGACCTAACACAATTTTTAACAAAAGTCAATCAAGTAAAATTCTTGATGATTTGGGTAGTACTCATCAAGGTGATTTATTTGATGAAGCATTATTTTGGTATGATGTGTAGTTGATGAGAAATGGACCTAAACGCAAAATTTAACAAAAGTCACCCAAGCGTAAAATATAGGTCAAAGCCACTTAATTCTCGATGATTTGGGTAGTACTCATCAAGGTGATTAATTTGATGCGAATCATTATGGTATGGTTGATGAGAAATGGACCTAAACGCAAAATTTGACCAAAGTCATTCAACCGTAAAATGTAGGTCATAGATCCCTAATTGTTCGTGAATCTGGTAGTACTAATGAAGGCGCATGTCGGATGTAATATCATTAAAAAAATATTACAAAAGGTTACCAAAATATTGACCTAAACGCAAAAATTACCACCGGGACGTACAGACGGACGGATTTACGGAAAAGGGTATATGCCCCTTCCACTATGTGGCGGGGCATAAATAGCCATTTGAAAATTTATAGTATTATGTCTATTACAGTGATTTATCATGGCAAGTCGCTGGCTGTACTGTACCCCTTTGAGAAATTCTCCAAAATACGCTCGCCAAAACGACAACCAAAACACAAATTCTAGTAGTATTTCCTCAAATTTACTTGCCTGGGGCTACAGGGCTACTGTTCGAGTCAAATCCTGATAACTTTTGTGTATTGCTATCAATTGCATTTAGTTGTAGTGTAAAATCATTGTTATTATATTGTTATTTGCCCTGTCATGCCCGTCATGGCCCCTATTAAATTTTGTCAATTATTCAAAGTATTCTACTCTAATCTTTTCTTTGACATTCATTGTTCACTAGATGGAAGTCTGTTGTTTAGTAACAATTAAATTGTGATTCACAATTAATTTTGGGAACCATACAATAGTCCCAATGCCCATAGTCTGAAGGTGATCCCCTGACTCCTTGACATACAAATGACATATAGAATGATTAATTGTCATAAACCTTGGTGTAATTTTGTTTAGGAATTCTAAGATATTGGTTGTTCGATTGATAACTAAATATATAACCGGCCTTCTAGAATTTAAGGATATTTAACCAAAACTGGAATTGAAAATATGTTTGAAATCTTGCAATTGTCAGTGACGATTGGGTCCTCACATACTTATCAGAAAGTACCTACATTTGAAACATGTTAAATAATACTATAAATATTGTAAATAACAATAATAAATAATTTTTATTTAAAGTCGGCATGTAAAATATAACAAACAAACATAGGCTCTATAGAGCTTTCAACCGACATATATTTATAGTATTATTTCAACATTTAATGAGCCTAGTTCCTGTGGCTTTGATCTGGTGCTGCATGAACCCTAGTGTTGGGAATCGGATAAAAAATCATAATCGGATAATCAGAATAATCGGTTCGATTATCGATTAAAATCGGATACCTTTTTAGTGCTTATAGAGTTTGGTTTTATCCATGTTTGCTGTGCTTTTGTATTGCATAAATTCAAACGTATTCATTTTCATTGTTCAGTTGAATGACCTGTTATATTCCCCATACATGAGACAAACAACTGCGGAATATTTTGAGAGCAATTCTAAATGATATGCATAATATGCTCTGAGAACTCCACTTCTGACATACAATTTTATTACTATTACCCATTCTAGTATTATGAGATAGAAAAAATACCTTTTATAGAAAAAAATTAAATGTTCTGCAAAATTTAACCGGCATCCGATTATCGATAATTGAAAATCATAATCGATTAATCGATTAAATGTTGAAAATTGGTCGATTATCGATTATAATCGATCATTTGAACATCACTAAATTGAACCCCTTTATTTTCAGACAAGGATCTGGTGGTGCATCAGTCAACATGTACACAATGTATCAAAGCCGTGAAGGACAATCTTGGGTTGTGCTTTGACATGGACAATTTTCTAAAGGAGGTTTTGATTGTTATGGTGTAGCAGACCAGAAACTAATTTAGGGCTTGATTAAACATAGAAGTTTGGACAGTTCCCCTTATCCCAAAGGAACATACTTCTATGCCAGATAATACTTTGTAAAGTAACTGTTGAAACCCACACAACTTACCAATAGCAGCCTTTGAATTCACTACAAATGCTCCATTTGTGTTCCTCTTCCCCGTCTCGACACTTTTCATGCAGGAACAACTTCCACAGGGGATGTCTAAGACACTCCCAAGTCAAAAATTCCTTTCACCCACCGTGTCAGTAAGATTGAGAGGGCAATTACATAACTGACAAAATATTTTTTTTGCCAGGTGAAACAGTTCGACTACACGCCTGCCTTCCTTCCAACTTTCATTGAGAGACGGGTCTGATGATACGCTTACGTCTGCTCCTTTATCTAGATCGTGAAACATGAAGATTGTGTCGGAATCATGGCTGGTATAGCATACTGGTGATCTGTAGAATTAGTTTTGCTGTTGTTTCTATTTTTCAAAAATGACGAACGAAAGTAGTTGACTTTTTTGGGAAACTTTCCTCGTCTGCGAAACGTCATGCTGAAGTTGTTTACCAGACGATATACTGTTCCCATGATTTCATTAGCGAAAAAATTGCGCGTTTCATAGGAAACCAGTAAAATGATAGTTAAACTCGAGTTACGTCCCTTAGTACCGGAATTTACCTTAAAATGTATGATGTTCAAATATTTGAAATAAAACACATTGAAGTGTTATACATTTAAGAAAGATCGACACTGGTGTATCCAGGGGTCATTTGAAGAATCCATCATCCCACACTGATATCTGCAATTTACAAAGTACGCGTCACATTGCTTTTTTTTAGAAATAAGATCGAAATGTGCTCATTTGCGGCCATTTTTGTCACTTTAATATACAAAGAGTATATGGGAAAAGTTTGAAAAAACAATCTTGGCTAAATAGAAATGTCAAGAAGAATTTATTATATTTCTTTAATTTAATAAACTATGTGTTAAACAAAAATATATATATGTCACAACGCTATTAGTGGTGATATATATATATATATTTTATTGTTAAGGGGTTTGCTTAGACACGTTTAACTCAATCTTGTAATAGAGCATTTCTTTATCATGTTTTATAGTTTATTTGTACATGTATTATAAATTGTAAATTAGAACAACGTATCTATACATGAAGGATCTGTCGTCAAAGAAACATACCCAGGACCTCAGGTCATGCTTGACCGCGACGTTTTTTCAAACAGGTAGACATATATGATGATGTTGTCTGATCATTGTAATTTTAAACGACGAATGATTAAGAAGATGTCAAAAAGGTATTTGTATCAGTTTGACTTGCAATTAACTTTGTAAAATTGATGGATTTTTACGATAAAAGTGTTTTCTGTGAGTAATATAAGTTTTGACTAGAAATTATACTGCTTCTTTTTAAACCAAAAATAAAGGCTCATTAACACTTTATGTAATTAAATAGAGACACCTCGTGCTTCACTTGTCAGATATATTAAGAAACCTTTAATGTTTTGGCGAAGAAATATTTTGTGAAAATTCAAACTGATAATTTTGAAAGAAGATACATACCTTTCAAATTATTTCGACAGATAAATTATTTAAGAAGTCATCACTGATAAAAAGAAAATGTTGATATACAGATAGTGTAATGATTGACGGAGACAAATGAATATAGTTCTGAAATATTGTGTATTAGAAGTGTTATTAATAGGGACGCAATTGAATGATCTTGTTCTATAATCTACCCTTACAATTAATATGTACACGACTTCAGACAGGCTAGAGGAACTTCGCCGTCAAGAAAAAGGAAATTAGTAATACTGAAATCAAAATCATCCCTTTTATCGTAAATTTTAGTTTTTATTTTACGAAAGTCAACGATGATAGTTAGATCCAGAAAATTGCAATATTTGGAATCATTGTTAGCTTTTTTAAGTTTCAATTGTGGGTAAATGATATCGACATAATCTAAAAGGAATGCTCAATAGTAAGGATATTGTCAATATACGTGCTGTTATCATTGAAAATAAAAATAATTTGATCACTGTTTTGTCTGGTTCCATTTTGTAGTTTTTTCATAAAGTCACGTTCGTAACAGAAAAGAAAAAGATCTGCAATGAGAGGTGCATAATTTTTACCCATGGGAATTCCAATAACCTTTTGATAAACAATGTTGCCAAAACGAACAAAATTTGTCAAACAAAAGATTAAGTGTTTTTATCGTATCATCACATGCCCAGGACCAATGATTGTTGTAAATATATTAGAAAAGAATCCTTGCTTTTTGTTGCAAAAAATAAACTGTAGACAAGAAAATATAAAAGACAATTTAATCAGTTGTCCTTTTTTATTCTGCCTCAGCCGACTAAGTATTATTTCCGTTGAAAAGAATGCACCGTCAGTGACACAGTAAAATTTTTCTTTACCATCCCATAGATGTTAATTACGAAAAAACAAAAACATAAAAAAACATGAAAAAATGATGGCAGTTTCAACAGACTCGTTTTATAACAAACAATAGAAATATGTTAGGTGAGAAGAATGATTTTTCTGCAATTTGGTTTGTTTGCCAAGCCTCGTCTTGTTTTTCAGACAAAGTCTCAATATCGTTGTTATTCATTCAATTTGAAATCTTTCATTCATCGAGCAGTGAACTCGATTTGATCACCCATCAGGCACTGATAGCATTTCCTGCATAGTTTTTAACTGAATAGGCTTCTTATATATATTTGTATTATTGACAAGAAAAAAAAATATAGTGATGAAATAGAGTATAGAGATGTAAATCAGTTTATTTTATGTTAGTAATTGGGTCTGTCAGAACACCAATCAATTATGTCATTCATTTAACTAAAAGTTCAAATTTAAAGCTTGCACTGCGTGATGATGTCGTTCACATAATAAGTAAGTATGCTTGAAGTTAATTAAGAAAAATGTGTTTTCCTGGTGGTAACCAAGATAACATCAGCTCACAATATTAGTAAATAATTAGAACAGAAATTACATCTTCAATGTTTTCTTGCATACTTCTTTTATCTTTTTACACAAGTATTCGGACAACGTATTATATCTTGTTTGGTCTGACCATGAACTCTGCTATTCATATAAAAGCATGTCATTTTATATTGAATGCATTTTCTTTGCGTAAATTAATTCTATAATGTTGGACTATATTCTACTTAAATTTAGATTAATTCTGGGCTTTTTTTATATTTTCACGCCTACATATGCGTCCGTTGAATAACAGTTAAAAAAAGAACACACACACACACACACAAAACACAGCAACAACGAAAAAAAAAGAACAAAACATAACGAACATAAAAAAAAGAGAACCCCCTCCAAAAAAAATCAAAATAACTGAAAAATGTTATGACATATCTTCTGGCATCCAATAAATTTGTCGAGGGCGATCAAGTTGTAGAACGTAGATAAAAACGACAAAAATTAATTAAAGATATCAATAAATATTAAAAAGTCTATACATTTCAGAAATCATCGCCCAAGTCGACAAAACAAGACACGTGACATATTTAGACATGAGATAAAGCCTTTGCATTAAGGAAAATTAAATATTAATTTATATTTGTATTTTTTCTTCAATGGAAAAATGTACAGATTCATGACAGAAAAGGCCGTACAAATTGTCACCATACAGGATGTTATTCTACATGGAATGTTATCATAGATAATGGTTAGTTATTGCTTTTTACAAGCGATACAGATAGTATCCAAGATGTAGTACTGGAATATAAATAACATTAAGCACTTCTTTATCACTTTTCGGTGGGCCTCGGAGATAAATATGTGCTTAATCCACTATCCATTTATTTACCATATTATTTATGCTTTATATTTCTAACTTTATCTTAAAAGTTTAGATCTTAACATCTATATACCTTTTCTCTAGACCATTTTATCTAATTGTTCTGTCCCTGTATCGTTATATCTACATGTCTATATTCATTTTTATATTTATTTCTATGTATTTAGTAGGCATATCAGTAAAGACTCTCTGGTTAAAAAATTGTGACTTATTGTTTTAGTTGGTTTTGGTTCAAGAAATAATATCATCAAATGGTTCATACTGGTAAAAAATCAAAATTTAAGAAGGCAAACCTTCTTTCTACCAAATGTTTCTTCACTGAAGATTTGGATTTCAAAATAAGGAGATTTTTAAACATTTTATATGGGGGTAATTTTCACTAAAACACCATTTTCAGTAAGTTAAGTTGAGAACCCACTAAGACCCATCTAATACATGAAAGAATGAGAATTCACCTATTTGCAATGCAAATTTCATTGCGATTGGACCTTTGGAATCTTTTTAGGAATTTATGTTGACAATTAAAATTTTTCATATTTTTTTTTTGCAATTTAGGATAGAGTTATGTTCCTTTGTCCACAATTTCACAGTTTTTTTAATTTCGATTATGGCGCCATCTAGTGTGAATTGAAATATCTATATTTAGCTGTGTATTTGGATGTCGTGTCATCTCCATCACGTGAACTTAAATTGATCATTGATTGCAGTCTCTTTTACCCTTAACCATCTTACTATTTGTCTACCTATTTAGTATAGTTGGACTTTAAAAAAGTAAATATAATCATTTAATACGGGACTTTTGAATCGTATTCCATTTCCGGAAAAAGGCTCTTTTTTTATTTTAAAAAATCAATACATCAATACACTGAGAGGGAGTCGCTAATTAAACAACAGTGTTGACCCAAGGGTGTTTTATATTCAATTTTCATATACAATTATAAATGTATTTTAGTTTTATAAATAGTTTATTTTTTATGTGGATTTTATTTATTTCAATAGGTTAAGAAATTCAGTGTTCTTTCTCACTTTGGCGATCGGTTCAGCTTTCAATTACACGAGAGTATCTCGAAAGTCCCGTAGAGTGTATATTGTTTCTTAGTATTTTATGAAAGGATATGGAGTAAATGAACATGAGACCATCACACACAGTTTATGTGAACTCCAAATGTAATAATTTTAATGAGATGTATGGTAATTCCGGAAATTAATTCCTCATCAGCAGCACTAGAACCAAATCACTGAAAATCCATAGTCTCAAAAATGTTTAAAATGCATAAAACCAAACGAAATCCGAATAATCAGTAATATCCAGAACAGCTAATGACAAAACTACGATATAACTGACTTGAGACCAAACAACACCTACGACAAAAATCTTTGTTTATTTATGTATCTATATCCTATGGTTTCTTAGCATCTTATATCAAACTGCTGACATGAAACGTCTAATTAAGTTCTCCTGTTTCTGTCATATGAAGTTATAATTTTAAGTTTCCTAATCCTCCCTATATGACAGAAGTTTGATATCTATTGTTATGTTTATTTTTAGATGCTTCACTTCAAGACCAAAGATGAAAGTCAACATTCTGATAACTAGGTCTTAAATGAATTCGACGCCTTGAGTTGCACGTTTTCGTTTTCCTACTCAAACTGTAAAACGAAAATGATGAATAATCAATTAGCAACAAAAAAAATCGAAACATTGGGCAGGTGAATACCCTCGGGGACCTCTGGTCCACCAGCAAAGGCATCGCCCAATGATTCAAAAATACAAAACTACGTAAGTTGTAAAAGTAAAAACGGTCAATAATCTTTACATTATGCAAACAAAATATCACAGCAAATTTCCAAATTCCAAATGTAATCTTGCAAAATTGATTAAGGAAATATGTACAAGATTCCTTTAACAATAATCCTTGTCTCCGTGGTATTATTCCGTCATGATTATCCAATATTTGTTCGGTAAGGTTTCAGTCATTTGAAAGTTAGCAAATACATCGGTAAACGAATACCGAAGCAAGAATGAGGAAAGGGGAAATTCAAAAATCATAAATCCAAAATCACGGCAATTCACAGCAACACGAATTGAGACAGTATGACAAAGACACAACAAACAAATAAAATGAAAAAAAACGCCACAAAACTAAAGCACCATATTACATAATATAAAGAAAGTCCCAACGTATTAATAATATCACTGCTCTATCCTTTTTACATTCACAACATTTTCACTATTTATTTCTATCCCCTATCATCTCTATATAAACTCTTAAATTTATTATTTTATATATTTCAAAAAAGCAGCTATGTTTTAAAATAGCCATTAAACAAAATTTTATTTAAGGAAACTAAAACCCTACAGACCCCTTAAGTAATGAATTGAATTAGTTCATGACTTGATATAATGAAAGCTTAATCCTGCGTTGCATATATACTAGTCAACAAAAAAAACGAACAAGTTTTTTTGTGAACGTGTCTGCACGTGGCAATTTTTCAAGTTCCCGTAGTCTTTTTTTAGACAGCGTTGATGGCAATTGCTGCCCTTACGAATCATCGTTATGTGGAAAGAATAAGGTACTTAAGACAAATGGTTCATTTACAAATGTAAGACATGTTGGCTTAACAAATGTTTATAGTAATCGACCAATAGTTTTCGGCCACTGTAGGTGTTTACTGTTATCCTTTGTTTGTAAATCAAACAATGAGCCAACGCCTTTGTTTTTGTTGTCTGCATCTTGAAATCACCATGAGACCTTCAAAAAAGGGCAACTCCTAGAAAGTTCTAGACGGCCTTAGAACCAGTTTGATATATTCTTTTTGCTTGGTTCTGTCATGTAATTGTAGATATTTTGCCTCATGTGCATTTACTCCATATCCTATAATTTATTGTTTGTTCATTACCCACTACAAAACAAGCATTATAGTACTTTGAACGGCAATCAGCTGTAAAAATATTAACATTTCACAAAACGTCTTTGCTGGGGATTGATAAATCAATACAACACTAACTAATTAACCGTTTCTGACTTATTGGAGTCAAGGATGACCATTTAAGTTAATTTACGAGGCTTGATATTGTTTTCCGTTCAATTAGTCGATACCATTTTGGTCAGTTTACAGTTTCTGAACTATTTTACGACCATCCATGATTAGAGAACTATTTCGCAACAGTAATTATACCCATCTCTTCGTGACGTTTTGATGACGTTGATGATATTAATCAACATGGATTTATAATATAATAGGAGAGTAGGTACGGTTTATTTACTCTGTGGAAAAATTAAGGCTAAAACTAAGATTTAGGTGAAGGCAAAATTCGTACAATTAAATAAATAACAAAACCCCGAAGGAACTGTTAATTTAGTTTCTGCATATGCGCATTTCAACAACTCCTCGGTGAAGATTAGATCAAAATATCTAGAAATCCATATACTCAAACGTGTAAAAGCTGATAGAGAACAAATTACAAATGGGATCTAAAAAGTTAAGCCAAAATAAGCCAATGACAGAGCTATGCGAGAGGGAGATACTCCTTACTTTTGAGCAAAATTTTGTTAAATTTAAATATTGCAAGTTTCCAAACTTATATAAAATAGATAAAAAAGCTAAAATTACAATTATATGCTACAATCTAATAGGGAGTTGCACAAGGAAAACACAAAAAAAACGAAAGGAATTCGGGACAACCGTCTTGGTACCGGCTTTAGTAAAAGCAAGCGTAGGTTAAACCGGTTTATGGGTACCAGAATCTCTTCTTTCACTGTCCTGTTTCCTTATAGTTTAATAAACTAAGGATTAAAACTCGATATAGGTAGACAACTAACTCCATGGCCACAGTCTTGAAACGGAATAGAGATGGTACAAAACTTAATTTTGAAGGATAGGTCAAGGGGTTTTCGATGCTAAATTGTAGGCTATCTCAGGAGCCTAGTCTTCTGGTAAAACACTGTCGCACTACGGAAGAAAAAAAACACAGACTCAAAACTTCCAAAAGGGATTATAAAACATACATCGGCAAACGAATACCGAAGCAAGAATGAGGAAATGGGAATTCTAAAATCATAATTCCAAAATCACGGCAAATTCATATCCAACACGAATTGAGACAGTTTGACAAAGACAAAACACAAACAACACAAAAAAAAAGAAAAGAAAAGAAAAGAACGCCACATAACTAAAGCACTGGCAGTGTGAACCCCTACAATACATATGGCAAAATGGCGTCAAAATATCAAATACATTGTGAAAAGAAACGAAACATTTTCATGAGGGGTCCGGACATTTTAAAAAAATGTCAGCTTTACATGAATAAAATGTACAGTTTACGTTTCCCTCCTTCACACATTCAAATGAATAAAATATCTTAAAAATTCAAGGTTCTCAGAAGGAAATAATATTTGAAGCGAATTGCGTAGTATTGTCTTTGTCAAGATATTGCAAGATGTCGATTTTCTGTGATTTGAAATTGAAATTGTCAAGTAATCTCAAGATGTAAATAACTTGTCATGAAAGAATATGCGAGTGTTTAACAATAATAATTCAGTGATATACCTACTTACATCAACAGAAATGAAATAAAGGTTCCCACGAATGTTAAAAAAATGCATGTTTTTGATTAGGACCTTGTGAAACTGTCCCAATTTTGTCAACATTTACACAGATTTTACATTTATTTCATGAAATTCGCGCCGGAAACTTTATTTGTGCAGGTAAAATTAGAGTCGAATACGGTGAAAAAGATAACATTATCCGTATAACGCTGGTAATTGAAAAAGTGGATTCAGGCACTACTCTATGGTCACGTGATATAACTGCCTATGAATATTCATAAATTTGCATAAAAAAGTAACCCTCATTTTGCCATATGACTGAGGTATCATCAGGTGCTCCGGAAGGGTAAGCATGATCTGCTCCACGCGTGGCACCCGTCACACTGCCAGTGAAAAGTTCGGTTTTGTCATAGTCGGTGTTAGTCAGTCCGGTAATAAGTTCTGGATCTACCCAAAGATA